>JADRCH010000040.1:16323915-16423254 GCA_019843965.1 Rhynchomys soricoides | reverse complement strand
AGAGAGAGAGAGAGAGAGAGAGAGAGAGAGAGAGAGAGAGACAGAGAGACAGAGAGACAGAGAGACAGAGAGACAGAGAGACAGAGAGAAACCTTCACCCTTCAGAATTCCCTGCTACTAAACTAATTCCAGGAAGCTCAGTCTTGTGTCTAAATAGGAGAGGAATAAAAACCCATGGAAAGTGGAGATCTTCTGTTCCCTTCATTCATTCCCTTTCAGTTTTCAGGCAAGGCCTTTATAGTCCAGGTTGCCCTTAAATTCTCATGTCCTGATCCTCCTGCCCCAGCCTTCCAAAAGCTGGGATTACAAACTTGTGCCATGCCTGGCTTCACATGCTTCCTATTCTTATTAGTGCCTCTAATAATTTCAAAATCAGTGTTAATAAGAAAGATGGGGGGGTAATAAATACGTGTTCTGTATTTTTAAAGTGGAGGCGGGATTGGTTGAGGGCCAGGGGGTATGGGGAGGCTGAGAGGCACAGAGAGACAGTGGTCAGGAGAACAGTTTCACACAGGTGATATCTGTGCTTCTGGGGCTGCAAGCCAATCACAGAACTTTGGATACTCCCATCCCCTCAGCTGTAAAACAGAGATAGTAACTCTGGTTTCTCTACAGGGGTCAAAGTTATGCATGGACGTTCTTTTAGATCACTTTCCGTACATGACTGCTCTGGTTTCCCATGGAAATGAGGAAGAATGGAGTTGCACACAGATTCTATGAGAGATGGAATACTAATGATGTTTTCCATATATCCCACCACATTACAATCTTAAGCATAATTTGTATGGGGTAAATGACCAAATATTTTCTCATTTATCTCAGACTTTCATCATAGAGTCCAAAAAGCAGAGAAGGGGAACAAACAAACAAACCAATTTCAAACTTTTCTGACTGGGAAAGTTAAAATCCAGACGCCAGGGTTTTATTGCTCACTATATGCAATCTTCTAAGCAATTCACTTTTTTGTCCCTCTATAAAGCTTAGCTACAATTGTTGTCAGAACTAGTGTTCAGCCGTCCCTTGTCAAAAGAATTGATCAGATATCAGCAGCTCATGTTACTTAGATTGTTGCAGAGACATGCTTTTGCTGTCGGGTTTCCAGTCTCCCTGGCTTTCATGTGAGCACCAGGGCATATTTAACGGCTAAATGCCTCACTGTATCAAACAGGAATCCAGAGTAAATGAGTTCAAGAAAAGAAGAGGGTCAGATTTGGTTTACACGAGCTCATTTATAGTAGATGGAATGGCCAAATACTTTTCCGTTTCAAATCTTGAGTCAAAAGACTGCAGTGTCTCACATGATATCCAAGCACAGCTCTGAAACAGCCAGCTAGGCCTTCAGAGACCACATTTTATTTACTCCCACTGGGATGTCTTTAATCTCCTTTTTGTTCAAAATGTTTTCAGAATTAAGAATGATTTTAGGAAATATATTGTGAAAAATTATATATATGCACATATTCCAATACATACATTCATGCACATACATACATACATGCACACACATACATACATACACATGCATATACATACATATGTACAAACACACATACATACATATATACATACATACACACACATGCATGCATACATACATACACATACATACATATATACATACATACACATGCATGCAGACATACATACACATACACACACACATACACACATACATACATACATACATACACACACACACATACATACATACATACATACACATGCATACATACATACATACATACACACACATATACATACATACATACACATACATGCATATTTGGTTTTGAGACAGGATTTCACCATCTATCTCTAGTTGTTCTAGAACTCACTATGTAGACCAGGTTAGCCTTGTACTTACAGAGATCCATTTTCCTGCCTCTCCCTTCCGAATGCTGGGATTCAAGGTGTGAGCCACCAACACCAAACTTGGAATTTAAAACAAAATCTTATCCATTTGAGGTTGCTGGCATAATGGCTCCTCATAGGAGAGCATGCCTTGCAGCTACCCCATTTATTCAAGAGGCTGGATTGGAAGCTTTTGTCTGGAAAGGGATTTTTTTCCAGAAAGTGGGCATGTAAGAATTTTGAGGATAAGAAGTATTTCTTCTATGGCAGTCTGTTTGTTAGAGCAAACATTCGGAAACAAACTCTACGAGGAAAGGGTATATGGCCCCCAACACACAACAGCCTGATATACGTTATTTTTGTTGTCATCGCTGTTGTTTATGATGGTGCACAAATAAAACACAGTCCACACTTTGGGTTTTGACCTTTTCCCGGGCTGGCAGTGCCATAAGAGCTCATGATGCTGGGTAGCAGAAGTATACCACACTTCTCAGCTGGCTGTCTTTTCAGGAAAGTAAGCGATCAATTCTATAGTGTAGTCTACTGCTTAGCTGTGAAGCTTGGTGGGTTGGATGTACCCAGTACTTTTTGGCTCACAGTGGTTTTATCAGCTGCAACTCTACCATACATGGAGACACACCTATAATTAAAGAGCTGGAGGTAAGAACGTTGCCTTTCCATTGGAATGTTGAGGATTTAAGAACCAAATGGGGCTTTTCCCAGAGGCTGGGAGGGTCGTTGCTGTGCAGAGTGATGATATGCTTCTTTTGCAGATTCGGAGGGGGAGGTTCATCCAGTTGCTCACTCTCAGGCTCTCAGTGTACACACGTTTGGTCAACATAATTTAACACCCTTTATGAAAGGGAGTAAAGTCACCAAGCAGGAGCAATGGCACAGGGCAATGGCCAGTCAGTCACCAAGTGAGCCTTGTGAAATACCTGAGCTGTGTCATTGCAGGATCCCTATTCTCCCTGGCTGAGTTGTTTACATTCATTCCAATAAAAGGCCCTTCAGTCTGCCTCTGACCACAGAGTGATTTTATCCCAAGTGACTTGAGTCCTATATTTACTACAGCTTTTGCAACAGTTGGGAAACTGACCTGTTAGGAAATTATCTCAGGCATATTGACTTCTGCATAAATAGATACATGCAGTGTGTAAGTAAACAAATGCATGTTTTGGTTTCCAAAGGTGAATGTAGTCTTTATTTTATATTCTTGACCGTATCTCATAAAGGCCTTTCCAGACATATCATTATTATCATAAATTCATCACTGAGAGCCATAAAATAGCCAGATTGTGAGTTATTATGAAGATGGCTTTCAACAAGTAGCTGAACATTGAATAACTCAAATTCATATTTTAGTAGCTGGGATTTGGGAATCAAGAGGGTTTTTGTTTCTGGATTTTGCTTTATGAAATAACATACACACTTAAGTATAATAAATATTCTCACTTACCAGCCATGGTGATAGTGACATATATCCCAGAAATTTCTTGTACAGCTCAAAGGTAGAAAACTGTGAAACAAAACCAACCTAGAGATTTATAACAATTTCCTGCAACAAACTCTCTAATTGGCTGAAAGTCCCTCAGTAAATCATGATATTAATCAGTATTTAAAAATGATGAACCATCTAACACAGCTTTTAATCCTGTCTAGGGCAGTTGCTATTAGATCCCATTTTAACATTCATATTTTTCAAATGTAGTTATAATAACTTACAGAAAATCTGATGGAATCCCTTATAGCAGTAAATGAACCATACAACCTCCATTTACCATGACCATTTTCGGTCTCCCCAGACATCAATAGACTTCTTTCTTATGGCAGTGATTCAAAATTATAGGCTCACAGACCTGAAATCCTTGCTCTTGTATGCATTCTCAATGAACCGCTTTTCAAGAAAATCCCTGTTTTCTAACACATTTGTAGAAGACATCCACTTCTCAGCCTTAACTTACATGTATAATGCTTGTTCTCCTGACCGCTCCATGGAATTTTTAAACATTAAGTGATTGCAAAGATGCCATGATAGACTAGGAAAGGGCTCATCAAGTTTGTCCGATCTACTCCCTTGCTTCAGTGAAAGACTGTCCTCCACCTTACTCCTTCCATTAGGATCTTACGAATATGACAATGAAGAAGGGATCATTAATGGAATGACATTGTTGGTGCCTTCAGAAGATGGTATTGAGTTGTACAAACACATTTTTTTTTTTCATGGAAAAATGAAATAATCCCTTCATATAATATATTTCTCTCTTTTCTTGCCCTGTACACTATATTTTGGGAAAGAACTCTGCTTGGGAAGGGCATTTTGTGCCTGAACTGAGTTACCACCAACATCAATGATGGTAAAGTGTATTCTTAGGGCCTGCAGTATCTGGTTCTTAAGAACCAAGAAATGGGATGACAAATCATGCCGTTACTCTACAGCCTAGAAAAATAGGGTGAGGAAGAGAAAATAATGAAGTTTGGGGACTAGTGACAGTGTATTGTTAGAAAGAGGTGGTTTCCTGGGTACGTGACTTCTGGAGTCCTGGGGTAACCCGAGAGTCATTTACCAGCAGATTAACTCTTCTTATCCTTTTAGAGAATGAGATCATTGTCATGAATTTTCAACGAAGTATACACATAGACTTCCCTAGAACAAGGGTTTTGTTCATTCAATTACTAAATGTTTATTAGATTCCTTCCATTCTAGGTACTAGAAATATGGTATAAACTTAGCACACACTTGTGCTTTCCTGATTCCACTCAGGGCTGTTTTGATAAGAGAACATTAGAGACCCTAGAATTCATTCTATAAGGATAAAATTAGTAGTCTTAGGGATTTGGCTTGTTTGCTTGCTTGTTTGTTTGTTTGAGACAAAGTCTCATTGTGTAATCCAAGCTAGCCTAGAACTCACCATTGTAGCCTACATTGCACTGGGCCACATGCCAACCTTTCATCCTCAGCCTTTTGAGTGTTGGGATTAGAGCTGTGAGCTGTCGACTTGGCTCTAATATTAGGCTTTAAAGAACATTTGCTTATCTTTTTATGACCATCACCACCATCATTGTATTTAGACAATCACTTTGCCAGGATTTTGAAGTAAGCAGTATGAAATCTGAAGCCTGGCCATGCCACTTCGCTGTCGTGAAAGCATGAGAACATTGCTTCACCTGTCCAACCATAAACTTAGCTATTAGAATTGTTATCAAATGATAGGATTTGAGTAGGATTCCTTGACACAAGACTTATGAAAGAATTTAGTTTCTATGTCTTGCCTTTACTTAGGTTAACTGAGGAACCACTGATGCCTAACTTACAGAAATCTACTAGGGTCCAAAAACACGCTAAGACCTTGTATTGCTACTGTAGTGAGTCCAGATGTCAGAAGAGGGGGTAGGGCAGTGGTTCTCAGTCTTCCTAATGCTTAGACCATTTATTACAGTTCCTCTGGTTGTAATACCCCCCAACCATGAAATTATTTTCATTGCTACTTCATAACTATAGTTCTGCTATTGTTATGAATCATAATGTAAATATCTGTGTTTTCTGATGGTCTTAGGTGACCCCTGTGAAAGCGTTGTTTGACCCCCAAGGGGGTTGTTACCCATAGGTTGAGAACCACTGGGGTAGGGTATGGGCTGTGGCTGTACCTCAGTAGTAGTGAATGTGTTTTCCTAGCATAGTAATGCTCTGTGTTCAATCTCTAGTTTTTTAAAAAAAGAGGCTAGCATGTTGTACTGGCTGGTTCTGTGTGTCAACTTGACACAAGCTGGAGTTATCACAGAGAAAGGAGCTTAAGTTGAGAAAATGCCTCCATGACATCCAGCTGTAAGGCATTTTCTCAATTAATGATCAAGGGGAGAGGGCCCCTTGTGGGTGGTACCATCTGTGGGCTGGTAGTCTTGGGTTCTATAAGAGAGCAAGCTGGGCAATCCAAAGCAAGCAAGCCAGGAAGTTACATCCCTCCATGGCCTCTACATCAGCGCCTGCTCCTTGACCTGCTTGAGTTCCAGTCCTGACCTCCTTTGGTGATGAACAGCAGCATGGAAGGATAAGCTCAATAAACCCTTTCCTCCCCAACTTGCTTCTTGGTCATGATGTTTGTGCAGGAATAGAAACCCTGACTAAGACACATGTACTCATGAGCATCATCACATTAGTCACTATGTTGGCTTCCAGTCCCATGTGTCATTTTGGAAGCCTTTCTCCATGCTGGTATTGGGTGCTGAATGTTTTGGGAGGTGATTGGCCTCATGGAACTCTCTATTTTCTTGGTAATTTAAGGTGTGAGATGCATTTTTTCAATGTTTGTCTTTTTTCCCCTATCTGGCTATCTGCTATATCAAAGATTAAAGACAAAGCTGGAATGAAAAGAAGTCTAGGGACATGAACTCCGCCCATAACTCCATCAACACTCATGAGGATTTCCAAGTGAATATTTGGGGACAATTCTCGACTTTGATTTTTCTGTCTGTTTTTCTTTTTGCTTTCAAAAAAAGTGTACCATGCTCATTAACCAAACCATTGAAAAAACCTAATAACCTGGATATTCTGTGCTCAGACACAGTTGAGTTGTACGAGAGCCATTCGAACCTTGCTTCCACAAATTGGGGCTGAGAAGTGCTTACTACAGTACTCATTTCTACTCCCTGGGCAAGATCCTTCTGAGCCCTCTTCTCACTGACCTTTGAAAACAGAGGCTTTCCAGATTGGCTGGCAGGCACAGGGACTGTTGCTAGCCCTCTGCACTATCATCTGATCCTCTAATTCTCTGGGGTAGTCCTTTCTTGGGTGGTAGGAGTTCTCTCAGGCTTACAAGGCCGAATACTTGAAAGCTTTCTCTGAAGTCCTCAGCTCCCCTCCCCCACATCAACTCCAATAACATTACTATTCCTATAGTCTGATTGACACAAGGATTCTACTGGGTTCTGCCTTCATTCCCCCTCCTTACGTAGGGCCTTGAAAACCTTCTCAAGGCAGTACACTGGGACACTCATAGGACCCATCTTGTTTCCCCTCTCCCATATGTTACTGTTCTTCATTGTGTGATGTCAGTGTCTTGAAGACTTCCATGTACTTTGCTCATTGTTACTGTTGATGGGGTTGCTCATGTGGGACAGTTAATCTGGTCCTGTTACTACATCCCAACCAGAAATGAAGTCTTGTCATTATGAGACACTGAACAGTAGATGTGGGGATTTGGAGAAATGGAAGAGATCATCGCCACATATAAACCCCTTTCCCTATAAATTTCTCCCTGTTTCATTTACTCATTTATATTCCAACTATGTTCTGCACATAGTAGGTGCAGAAACTCCATAGTGAATAAGAGGCCTTCACAGTTTATAACCTCCCATGAGTTTGGTTATGGTAAAGAGTCCTGGGAAATTCGAACACAGAAAACAATTGCGTTTCTGGCCTTGGGATGCCGAATAGAAAACCCTAGAAGCCAAAACATGCTGTCTACCACCTCCCAGTGCCTCTGCTCAAGTCTTCACTTTCATTCATTGATTGCAGTTTGATTCTGTCTTAATTTTTGAGAAGAGAAACTAATTTACAAGTCTTATTACTTTAATGACAAATCTCATTTCAAACAATAAAATATAGACAAGCATAAAGTTGCCAGTTTCCAGTAACAATTGTACCGTAAGTGTTCATCCCAGGGGAGACATACATGCATGGTATATGCATGTAGATGCCCTCCCCCCAATTTTTGAATATTTTCTTCTGAGATAAACTTCGATGACACACAATGAAATAGTTTATGAGGTATGAAATGGTTACAATAAGGTGGTTGCTTTCCTCACAAATCCTAAGATAAATATCTATAAAACGAATGTTTTTAGAAATTGTGTTGAAAAACTTGTGTTATCCATCTGGCAAAGATACACTTAACTACAACTCTACTTAAAAAGCCAACATACTTACCATATGTCTCAATAACTTTAAGGTAAAATCTACTTGCTACAAGATGTCTGGGACACATCCACCAGATCCAGTCGCCCAACAGTTCATCTGTTAACCATTGCTCTGGCACTGAGCACTGCTTTATTATTTTTTTTCAGAGACTAACTCAGTTTTATAAAGCACAAGGTTTTTTTTTCTTCTTCTTCTTCTCTTTGTGTAAAAGATTGTTCAACATTGATAAAACTTAATCCTCTTAAAGTGTAAATTGTCTCCAATATATAGCGTTAAGGGAAACGGCTACAGGAAGAAGGCTAATTACAATTCACTTTATTTATACATGGAAAGCACTGAGCAAATGAATACATTATTCCAGGGAGACAAAGTGACTTTCCTTTTGAACAGGAACTCGGTTCTGTTTGTTTACTTGGGCAATCTTTTATCAAGTGAAACCGTTTCATAATTCAATTCAGCCCTTTTGTGTACTTTGGTGAACTTTTTCCAGATCCTCGACTGTGATTCAGATCCTCGTAATGAAATTTGTGTTGAGGCAATAATACCAGGAAAGCACAAAAAACCAGGGCAACCAAGAAGACGCGATTACAGGGAGAGTGGGCTCGGAAGCTTTCTTCTCTGAACTTGAGAGCTGAGTTTAAATTCTATTATGTTACTATTTGACATAATGCAAAAGTTTGATGTTTGTGTATATATGTTGGTTACTTCATCGTGTTTAAACCCAGTCAACCTCGTCATTTACTCAGTAACAGCATGGAAGCTGTTCCTTCTTGCTTTTCAGGAATATTAGGGATAAAAATTGAGTATGTGAAAAAGCTTGATGTCATTAAAATAAATGGCATAAAGTTGGAAAGGAAGTCTTTATGTCTATTCTTAGGCTATTTCTATAGAAAAACAAAGCTGCGTTTGGTGATGTCAGCGATGGGGGTAGGTGGGAGGGCCGTGCCAGTTAGAGCTACTGCAATTAGGAATTTTGCCTGGAAGAACACATGGGAAGCAGTGTGTAGGTCTTTTTATCCTTCAAGGGTCTGGCACACATTCACAGTCATACACTGAACACCAGCAAGTAGTACACAAACCTCCAGAGTTATTATACATGAAAGAAATGGAAGTAAAACTTTGTAGGCAACAAAAGGGAATTTTAACAGGAGATATCAAAGGGAGAAATCAAATTGACTGGTTAAAAATATTATTTGAGAATCATACACAAATAAGTAGTCTATTTCATAAGGCAGAAATTATTTCAGGATTTTCTTTAATATTCATTGCTCCAAAGGGACATCTCTGAATTGCTTGAGAAAAGGTCCAAGCATTTTTGTGGGTTTTTTATTTAATTACATGAGTTTTAGACACTGTTTTTTGTGTGTATGTTCCTCATTACACCTTTGCCTGGAACAAAAAAACCTTACAAACAAATATGGATATTGGAGAGATAGACCAAGTCTAATTACAATAAGTATTATCCTATAATTTCTGCATTAAAATTTTTAGTGTTTATGTTAAGTGATGTGAATCAAGCTTTCCCTTGATTACTATGGGTGCCTTGATACTGAAGCTGTCATTGAACTCTGTTTACATTTGAAGGGAAAGCATACAGTACTTACCTTGACTGCTCTTTTTGGAGTTTCAGATAAAATGGGTGGGATAATTCCCTTGTAAAAGCCAAACAACCTATTGGAGAAATAGAACATTTTTATATAAGTAAGGAAATTGACATCAGGTGATTCTGCTTTTGTTTATGAACAAAGAAAATGAATTTTCAATCCAGAATGTCAATTAAGAAGTTTCTAATTCTAGAGTGACAATAAGAATCCTGTGTCTACACCCTTATGACACTAGGAGGGTAGTTAAGTGATCCTGAGTCTGAATTGTCGAGAGTAACCTGAGAAATGTGGCCACAAGCTCTACATATAGACACATGGAGTCTTCTCACTGTAAGGGTTTTTATTTTCTCTGTGTTGTAAGTCACTTCAAGCTATCTGAGGTTGTGTATTCTCTCGATTTTGGTAACCAAATGAGATTAGGGTATATAGTGGATTGAACCTGGCGAGGTCAGCAAGGCAGCATACCCTTTAATTTTCACTTTTCTAGTTAGTTCTGAGCCTGTGAGGTTAGGTCTCCCGTTCCATCCTTAGCTTGTCATGTGTATTTTTTAATTCCCTTAGTGGGAGGGGAGCAAGGTTGAGGAGGACCAGGTGTAGGGTTGTGAAGACTGGCAGGGGAAAAGTTGGAGTCCCTCCATGTCAGCATTGATGGTACTGTGGTGATACATTTAGACAAAAATAAATTATGCAGGTGTCAAATATTTCTGATTGACTAAAACTCACCAATTTTTCTTATATTTTTGGAGTCAAAATTTTAAACGGTACTAAGAAGCTTAACATGCCATATCTTCCTTTCACCATGCAATTATAGAAATAGAATATTCTGTTCTATTTTCTGAAGTAACCCATCCTCTTGATGAATCCCTGAGTGGCTACAAATAAGAGTGTACAAATCTACTATGTCTATTTGACATGAGTCAGAAGTACCTATGATTGATTCCAACTTCCTCAAATTGATCCTGCATCTCTTTATGCTTCTAGAACAAAAAATTAAGAGCCTTTTTCAGCTAACCTACCATGTTGTGTTAACACCATAACCTCTTGCTTTTATCAATTCATTGGCTTAAATGACACCCTTAAGGAGGGAGCAAAGGACTGTGTTATAGTTTCTAACTTGTTAGCTCCTCCAGGGTGGGTTGCTGTTTGGGATCTTACCTTCAAGTCCTTTTTGCGCATATAACAAAAGTTTCTTAAGTGTGACTCCTGATATAGGTTTACTTTGACTTAATAGAGCATATGAGTACTAGTATTGGAAATAAAGAAAAGTAAATTTGAAGAATTACAAGAATTTGTAAGTTACTACATCTCATTTCATCCCAATTTTAAGTACTGATGCTTACTTAAATTTTCACAGCAACACCCCCTCCTCTCGGCAACACACTTATAAAACTTAAATACCCTTTAATCGTTTAAACTTAATTTAACCAAATTACTCTTCACCTTGAGCATGAGAGTACAGGCATGGTCTTCCTACTAGGAACATGTAATTTTTGTGATGAGAATGTCTATAGCTATAAGAAGGCAGTGATTAGTATTGTTCTTTCTGTGCAGGTCTTTCCATATCTGAAAAATTATTAGTAGCTATGAGGGGGAAAGTAAGAGAAACACACAAGCAAAGTTTTTAAAAAAAGTATTCAGGGTAATGGTGGACATGTCCTATATTGCAGAAATAGAGAACAGTTTAAAAAGATGCTGAACCAAGTCGATAATCTTAGGCAGCAATTCAGTGAGCAGAGTGGCTCTCTTGAAAGGCATGGTGGGAAGAAACTGGAATTCTGTGTTTTCAGGTAGAAGAACTGGCACCAAGAGATGGAAGCGACAAAGGGAGATGGATTACAGCCACCTGGAGGTTCTTGAAAGTAGCACTTCTAATAGGGACAACAGTCTAAAGAGAGAACGGCTTTTCCTGACAGGGGGTAGTTTCTACTTTGACATGTGGTCAAGGAGCCTGGATTCCTCTTGTCATGGATACCAGAGGTGAGATTTGGCAATGGGTGGGTGAGATGATTCTCAAGGTTGGCCTTTTTCAATCATCAGATTCTGTGATCCCAAGAAAAGAACAAGGGGAAACAAGAGCATTTGCCTTATTTCAGCTGTTTGTCTCAAGTACAGCACGGCTTCTCTGGATGAAGACTGACTCATAAGTAATACACAAGGACTTCATCTGGAAGAAAATATTAAAAAGAGGTGTAAAGCAGGAGGGAACAGAGAGGCAGCTGGGAGAAACATAAGGGTTTAATGTGTAAAAAGCCAGGAGGTCCAGAGGCCTCTGCTTCATGTTGGCACTATTCCATGGATGTGTCCTCCTTCTCTCCCTGCTAAGCTTCTTTTATGTACAGTAACCTTGTCCCACCATCCTGAACTTTATGCAATACACAGTTTTAACAGGATGTTCTAAGAGATCCTAGGCAGCTTTAGCTGGTAAATGGGGCTCTAGAATCATCCATTTTCCTGCATTGTTTGCATGGCAACAGTAGCCATGTAGGTCATGCCAGCACTGCTTCTGTGGAGAACTACCACACCCAGTCTGTTCTAATCATGGGAACCTACTTATTAATACAGTATGAGACAGCTGGGAGGCAGGGGTTGGTCGGACACCTTGTTCAAATGGACCTAAAGTGTATTCTAATTCTTTAATACAATTCAAGTTGGTCCTATTTGAGCTTTTCTCCAGGAGTTAGAAGTTGGTAATGACTAGCCTTCTTGCTTGGTGTAGTTAAAGCTCTAAAACATAAAACCAGCAAATCAACAGTAGATATGTTTCTGTTATTTGGAGGAAGCCAATCTGCTGTGGCAAAAACAAGAAAGAAGAGGAAAGGAAGGAGGAGGAAGACAAGGAGGACTAGGAGGAGGCAAAAGAGGAGGAGAAGGAGGAGGAGGACAAGAAGGACTAGGAGGAAGAGGCAAAAGAGGAGGAAGAAGATGAGGAGGAGGAGGAGGAAGAGGAGGAGGAGGAGGAAGAGGTATCCAAGTAGCCTGGGTTACTCTTGCCATGGATACCAAAGATGAGATTTGCCCATGGATGGGCTTGATAATTCTCAGGTTTCCTGATTCAGGGAGATCGGTAGCAAGAAAGGGAAGAGAATGCTGGTGCTGTGTATATGAGTCTTCAATAAGGATTTCTTTAAACTTAGTTATATATAAACTACTTTTGGATAGTTACCTCTTATTTTAATTCTTTGAGATAGCTTATAACATCTACAGTAAAATTTTACTTAAATACAATTGAACAATGCTGACCATTAATAACCCAGAGTTCTGGATCCCGTAAGTATTCCTTAAGGTCCCAATAGCCAGCATGGTTTCTACAGGCCTTCTATGCCATGTCCAATAAGGAATTTAAAAAAAAAAAATCTGTTAGGATTGTCCCTTGGGACAACAGGAAGAGTTGCATACAGAATGTGGGAGGAAGTCCCAAGCTGACATTGTCTCTCGGGCTTGATTGGATAGTTGATTGAAGCTTCCTTTTGCAAAATATGATGCACAGACTTCAAAACTTCAAAAAGGAATGACTTCTTTTGTGAAAGGTATTTTTCTACCCTTTTCTTTGACTATCTGCACTGTCGGTTTCATGCACTTATGGCTTGTATTAGCTTGGTTTGCTGTTTCAGAGCAAAAATTAGAGAATCAAATCAGGTCTTTTGGAAGATTAACCAGGATGATTAACTAGTGTTCTACCAATTCTCCAGTCCTTGAAACCATAATTCCTAAACAATACTTTTATTAAAGATACTTGCTAATTTCTAAGTGTGGTGGTTTGAATAGGTTTGACCCCCATAGATTTATATACTTGAATGCTTGTCCCGTAGAGAGTGGCACTATTAGTACGTGTGGCCTTGTTGGAGTGGGTGTGGTCTTGTTAGAGAATTTGTGTTGCTGTGGGGGGCAGGCTTTGAGGTCTCTTATGCTCAAGCTCTGCCTAGTGTGAAATTCCAGTCTCCTGGCTGTCTTCAGATCAAGATGTAGAACTCTCAGCTCCTCCAGCTCTATGTCTGCCTGCACACTGCCATGCTTCCTGCCATGATGATAATGGACTAAACCTCTGAACCTGTAAGCCAGGCCCAATTAAATGGTGTCTTTTATAAGAGTTGCCTTGCTCATGGTGTCTCTTCACAGCAATAAAGCCAAAACTAAGATAGTAAATAAAGCACTTAGCAGAAAGTTACTGAGAGTCATTGCAAAAGAAATGGGTTAGGCTGTTTTGTTCTGAGAATCCATGATGTATTACAACATTAGCTTATCAGTATGACTGCCTATGAGAGTTCCCAAAGCCACAGTGGAAGATGGGATACTAGTGGACCAAAGTCATAATAAACATGAGGACATTCCAGGTCTCCAAAGCCATTAGCTTATGGTGCTTAGTATGTCACATGCTTAATGAGAACTGTTATTTACAAACCTGTTAGACACAGAGTGCTACAAATTTGGATCACATTTGTTTTCAATTGTACAATCAAAACAGGCCTTGTAGTACTTATGTACATCTATAAAACAAAGATCAAAAACTACATTGCACGTGTTCTTCCCAAAGACACAGCTCACACGTAGCTTATTTAAAACATGTTTATGCCAAGAGCAGGAAGCAAGTTTACCTCACTTTTCTTCCTATATTTGCTTTTAAGGTACAATACAGTTTAACATATGACTAGCTAGAAAGGTCATCAAAGAACCAATGAAAGATACAGACTGTGTGAATGGATAGAGGAGATGTGGGATTCTTTGTTTGGCTTGTATCAACTCTGGTCGTTCATCTATAGCAAGTCAAGCCTTCAAAGACACCTTCCTGCTGTTGCTCGTTATGAGGGACAGGCTTTGGTTATCCTATTTTAAACTCTAAACTTTAGACATCAAGAGATCAAGTATCCAGATAGAGATCAATAAAACTTTGAGTATCTCACAACACCATTTCCACTTGGGTAGATGGAAAAATCCCCACTTGTTTTAAGTTAGCTCCTGAAAACTTTAGACTGTGGTGAGGAGTGAGTAGATGGGGCAGGGCTCAACATTCTCCAAATCTGACTCAGGTGGAGAAACTAACAAGGAGTGGAAAGAACTCCTATGTTCCTCTACCCTCCCCTTCCCTGCCTGAGTCACCACCCTGCTGGTTTCAGTGTTGTTTTTCAAGTATAGTATGTAAAAACCATTTATTGGAAAGTTATTTGTTCTATAGAGCTGGACTCTTACAATCAGGCTAAGAAATTTCCTGAGTTGTTTTTAGTAAGCTTTGTGTTAGGAACAGTAATGAGGTTTACTTCCTTCTTTGTGGTTCCTAAAGAGAAAGAAAAGCAGTGTAGCTTCCTTGAGACTGACTTTTACAGAGAGGCAAACCACAGTCATCAGAAATCTTATTATCAAATTCAACTGATGAGTTCGTTAGAAAGCAACCATCAAGCAAATAAATAGCAGATACATTTCTGACTTGGAGCTGGGGAGATGCAAGCATGAAGACCAGAGGTCAGATCCCCAGAACCCACACAAAAGTTTGTATCCCAGCTCTGGAGAAGCAGATTCCTGGTATTCAATGGCAGTCAGCCTAGTGACAGAGTTCCAGGCTCAGTGAGTGACCCTGTCTCAAAACATAAGAGGTTGGGGATATAAGTAGAGGGCTTGCTTGTACAATGTCCTGGGTGTGATTCCCATGAGTGCTTGCTTATTATCCATGAGCCTGGTTTTGATCCATAGCACTCCATGAAATGGGTGTGGAGACACACCCTGCAATCATAGCCCTGGGAAGGAAGGAAGGAGAATCAGAAGTTTAAGAACCCAGTGAGTTCCAGGCTAGCCTGGGCTACCTGAGACACTGCCTCAAATTCCTACCTCCTACCTACCAAACAAGGTAGAGTGTGACTCAGGATGCATGCATGTGCAGGACAGGAACACACATGAGCATACACAAACACACACACACAGAGAGAGAGAGAGAGAGAGAGAGAGAGAGAGAGAGAGAGAGAGAGAGAGAGAGAGAGAGAACCATGAAAAATGAGTTTTTCTCTGGTATTCCCAGGGAGAAAATGTTATCAGACCTCAAAAGAGGCCAGATTCATAAGCCAAATCTATCCTCAGTTACCCTGGAAAGGCCAGGACAGACATACACAGTGTACACTCTCTGAGACTGCAACTCAAATACAGAAATCATTTCCAAGGTGAAAGCCATTCCCCAGCCACCTGCAATGCACACAGCTATGAGAAGGATACCTCCACTTGCAGCCTACTTCTTAGCCAAGAACCTGGCAGTCAGTAAACAGCCGAAGCTACAGTAATACTGGTGAAGCATGAAACAGGAGCAACAGAAGAGCGACACCAGATCCCCAGTTGGGGAAATTGGAAAGCTTTAGCACATCTGTATCTCTAACAGAGTACAATCACTACATTTTATTTTATTTCAACAGTCAGGGCCAAATGAACATCACCATTCAGTTCTGTTCTGGGCAACTGTCCAAGCTCATCTTTGGTGCAGTTGATTTGAAGCCTTACAGTCAATCACATCTTGACAATTTGTTCTTCCTTCAGGCTTCAGGCATCCTCCTGATTTCCAGCTCTGGTTTGGAACGCCTGAGTCATCCCTTTTGGCAACACAACCTAAATCAGTCATTCTCTCTGAGTTATACTGAAGCAGGGATGCTGTGCTGGTTGGTTTTCTTCCCACTTCTCCCCTTCACATCAGTTCTTCTTTAAAACTCGCCCAATACAAAGCTGACTGTAGGCACACAATGCCCTCTTTATTTACTGTTACACCTGAATTTCTTATCCACATACAGTTGCTGTGAGGCCTATGTCCAGTTCTGGGCTCTGAGTACATGGCTTCCAATCCTGGATGAGCAAGGTATCTCAGGGCACAGTTCTGACCTGACACTTTAAGGTGTTATTGACATTGTTTGTACTCCACAAGTCTCAGTAGTTCACAGGATGGAAAATACGGAGTGTTTGTTTGTTTACTTATTATTATTTTATCTATTTACATTCCAAATATTGCCCCTCCCTGTCCCCCCTCTCAGAGTTCCTCCCTTATCCACCCTCTCCTTTGCCTCTGAGAGGTCACTCCCCTATATGTCCCCAATCTATGGCATCAAGACTCTATAGGGTTAGGCACATGCTCTCCCACTAAGATCAGACAAGTCAGCCCTCTATTACATATGTGCTGGGAGCCACAGACCAGCCCATGTATGCTCTTTGGTTGGTGGCTCGGTCTCTGGGAGCTCCTAGGGGTCCAGGTTAGTTGATGTTGTTGGTCTTCCCATGTGGTTGCCACCCCCTTCAAATAGAACAAGGAGGTTTTACAGCAGTGTTATTTGAATGACAGAATTTGTGATTTGAAGCTAAAATTCAGGGGCAATTGAGGTCATTTTCATGTAGTCAACAGATAGGAGAAATGGTATATCTTCCAAAGGAAAGGAAACAGTTTAGAACCGTTAAATAAAGGGGATACTTCGCTTAAAAACAGCAAAATAATAAAACCAACCAGCCAACCAATCAACCAACCAACCAAACCAACTTCAATGAAGTCCAATGTAATGAAACTTTTAGTTCTAACCAAAAAATTAAGAACAGTTTTCTCTATTCAATTCACATTAGGTCTTCATACAGACAATTTTTTAATTGAAAAAAAAAATTATACAATATATTTTGATCATGTTTTTCCCCTTCCTAATTCCTCTCAGATCTTCTCTGCCTCCCTACTCCCAAGTTTATGTTCTCTCTCTCTCTCTCTCTCTCTCTCTCTCTCTCTCTCTCTCTCCTCCCCCCATTGGAGAAAACTGAGTTTTCCTTTGCTGGCAGGTATCAACTGCAGATAGTTTCTGGGTAAGGATGGGTCCACTTCTCCTTCTTAGTGCTGGGACCCAGCAAGCTAGAACCTGTGCAGGCCTTTTGTGTGCTGCTACAGCCTCTGTGAGTTCATGTGTGCACCAGTCCCATCATGTCTGGAAGACACCTTTTTCTGGAAGTCTTTCACCACCTCTGATTCTTACAGTATTTTTGCACCCTCTTCTGAATAGATCCCTGAGCTTTTAGGAGAGAGCTTTGATGAATAAACTCTATTTAAGACTGAGCGCTCCAAAGTCTCTCATTCTGCACATTGTCCAGTGGCAGGTCTCATGGACAATAATTTTTATTATTACTGAGAATTAATTGAATAAAGTTTCTGGTCACAGTCCTTTGATATGTTTTTTTTTTATTTAAACCATATAAATTTCATTTAGGTGATATAGAAGACTTCTTTAAAGTTTTTATGAATATACATTTAAAGTTGAATCTTCAGTATGAATTTATTGCAATGATTAAACTTTGCTAATGTGCTAAAGTAAACTATAACTTCTCTTTTCTAAAGCACAAAAAGATATGTTTGGCTGTCTGTATCATTTAGGAGGTGGGTCTATGGCTCCATTCCCCAGGAAGCTGGCAGAGAGCTCCACTCACTAAGCAGGCTGCTCAGTTCAGGCCTAGGAAGAAAGCATTCATGTCCAGAGCCCTGAAGGAAAATGCTAAGGAGAAAAAGTGAAAATAGCATGGGAAGCAAACAGAGTGGTAAATGATCCTGGTAACATGCAGGGTTAACTGCCCCATTACTCTATAGATGATGTATAACCGACTACACAATGAATATATCACTTGTTGGTGACAGTAAATTACCTTGCTCATAAAGAATACACTTCTGTTTGGAAATGAGAATCAGTCTTTCCCTTATACGGAGGCACAGATGGGGAAAACTGACTGAAGGGCAAAGTGAAATAAAACAAAAATGCAGAGAAGATAAGCTGTCTATGGAGCAAAACATTCTCCACCAGCCAGCTTCCTGATAGTCCACTGATGAGTAAGTCCACAGAGAGAATCCCTTGCTCTGTTCAGAAAACATCATGTTCTCATCCACAGTTTGTCCTCTGTATTTAATTTCTCCCTTACCCATTCATGAAATGACTATCATTCATCTATCCATTCATAAATATGTTTTGTGCTAAGCGCTAAGTGAATGACCTATTTCTAGGGTCACATGTTAACACAGTAGTCCCAGTGTCCTATATTAACTGACACCTTTATTTTCTCCATGAAGACTTCTCTGACAGGACAGAAAAACAAAACAAAATAAAACAAACACCCTTGTTGATGTACTTGCCTACATTGTTTTGGTGAATGTGATATCTTAAATATCGTGTTTTATATATATATATATATACATATATATATATATATAGCATGTAGAAACATCTAGGCAGCATTTAAATATTAAATACGTATACATGTATATATATATTCATATATAATCTAGATATATACTTACACATATATATCTACATATAGATAGACATCTACACATATGACTTAGATCTATATCAACAGTCTCAGTGACTTGTATAATTTCAACTTAATAAAATACACATTATGCATCTACATAATTACTTTATTTAGTTCAAGTTATAACATGCGGAAGAAACAATAAATCTTCTAGTCATTTATTACTTTTCTCTGGTAAATAATTAAGCATAATAATTCAAGGTTACTTGTCAATAAAGGCAACGTGATTTGTGGTTATAAAGCTACACAATTTAGCCATCAGCTTAACTCAAGTACACTTTAGCCATTTATCCACCCTGGTGAAATAATTGGTACAACAAGGCTAACAAACTAATTCTCAAACATCACTGTTGGTAGAGGCATCCCCTACGCCTGTTCTCTGGAAGTGTCATAGTTGCTTGATTTAATAGCCCGGTCTAGCTGTAGGGCCATATTTGACTGGAGCTGAGGAAGAAAGACCCAGAATTTACAGATGTCCTTCACAATTGGAATCTTATCGCAAGTATTCGACCTAGTCTAAGAGATTCACACCTTGTATGGAATTCTGCTGTGAGCAGTGGCTAAACATTTAAATCCTAAGATGTGTATATCAAGAACACTGTGTTCTCTGCTTCCAAAGTACAAGGCATATTTGGAAGTTCACAAACTCTTTACAGTCTTCAACTATTGTACTCCTTTCCAAAATTAATTTTTTGAGGTGCCCCCTGGTGGTCTCAGAGTTAAAGAGAAATCAACAATTATCACTACAAACTAATCATTGGACCAAGAACTTTTTAAAGTTACAGTCTGATTTAGACACCTTTCAATTTACTAATAGTCTGCAAAGGAAAAAGTATTGAGACACCTGGATTTTTATTGTAATTAACACTGTTGAGGACAAAGTTAGAAATCAAAGGGGCAATTGTAAAAATACTTCACAACTGTTATTCCATTCAAGGCTTATAGGAAATAGATGGCAGCATCTCCACTTAAGGAGAGGACAAACTAAGAAGTTAAAATAGCTAGGAAATGGTGGCATGGGGATAAGAGCCCAGCCCTACTTGTCTCTTTGAACACTTCTTTGGGGGACTCACTATATCTTCCTTCTGGTGGCTCACCCCTTGTCTCTTTCTAGATAGGCTGAAGGTATCTGATCAAGCTCTGGTTAGTTTCTAGGAGAAGCTAAGCTGTTTGGGCTTTGATTGGAGGAGAAGCTGAGCCAGGGCTATTAGTTCCTGTTGTCTTTGATAGGCCTCTGAACCAATTGTTAAGGGCTGGGGTTCTTACCAGCTGACTAAAACAACATAAATGAACAGTCCCTGAGTCTTGTGAATTTAATAAGTTAAAGTCCATATGCACACACTCTGTGGGGTTCAGGGTAAGCATTCTTCCATATTACTTTGACAAAGTGATTACTTCATGCTATTATTGTGAAATATGGAGTTTAAATATTTCTTTGCCTAATTCCTTTAATGTGCTAGAAAACCACTAGTTGGATAAATTGAGTTGTTTTTAAGCCCTTGAGAAACAATGCCAGATCACTCCCATCCAGTCCTTTGATCTTAATCATCACTCATATGCTGGCAAATGTAGTACACTTTCAGCCACCCATCTACTTGGCTAGCTAGTGGTTACTGCATAATTAGCATGTTTAAAGCAAGTTACAGGTCTTTCTCTCCACACACTTGTTTCACCCGCAATAGTCTCCAGACCGGTTAACGGTAACTCTTACTTTACTCAGGCTAGAGGCTTTGAACACATTCTTCTTTTGCTCATCACTATTGCCCTAGTCCAAGTCATGAGCATACCTCACCCGGATGAGAGTATCAGGCCTTCACTCAAGTCATGACCATACTTGAATGAGTGTAACAGGCCTTCATGGTAGCCTACTGTCAAGAGAGTTCCTCAGTGATGTTATCCCAATGCAAAAAATGGATCAGGTAGCTCCCGTTTTTCAGTCTTCCACTGTTCTCCCCTCTCTTCAAAGTAAAACCGAAGTTCATGCCTGATGCTCTCTCTCCTAGCCTGTCCTGTGATCCACCTTCCCTGTAACCTACAGTTCTCTGCTCTGTCTTCCCTCTTCTCCAGCCTCATTTATTTTCTTCCTGTTGCTTGGGTCAGTCACACACACTCCAGTGTCTGTGTACATGCGTTGCTTTGTCTGGGTCCTTGCCCTCAAGAGTCTTCATGGCTCACTGCTTGTTTTCTTCACATCTTTGCACATGGGTTCTCTTTTCAGGGAGACTTGATCTCAACTCTTTCAGAATTCTGGCAACTCTACTCAGGTGTCACTTTTGGGTCCTATCAGCTTCATTTCTGTTTGTAGAACTTATCTCATCAAGTGTGCTATCCAGTTTGTCTGACTGATTTATGCTCTGTCACACCCTTAGGATGTCAGCTCCATGAGAACAGAGCAGGTCTTTTTGTCTGTGTTATTTGATGATGTCTCCACAGGGCCAAATACAACATCTGGATGCATAGTAGCTATTCAGCAACTATTTATTGAATAAAAGGTTAGATGCATTACACCTGTCAGGCATGATGGCCCCTGTCTACAACTCCAGCAGTTAGGAAAGAAGTTGAGGATAACCTGGGCTATATAGTCATTCCAGTTCTACACTATTCAGGGCTACATAACAATAACCTGTCATAAGCAAACACATCAGCAAGGCTTATATTCCAGTGATTAATGCTGATGGTATTTGAGCAAAAAAAAAATATATATGTGGCATTTTAAATTATCCTAAAATCAATTGCTTTCATTTTCTTCCCAAATGTCAGTTCTCTCTGGCTTCTCTGGTGCCTTCAAGATGTCAAAAAATGCTTATTAATGAGAAAAAACAGATTTTGACATTTGTTGTAGTACATAAAAGTAGACTTAAAGAAGAGATAACCAAGGAATACAAAACCACATTTTAGTGACCGTCTCGACCAGCAACTATGTTGTGGTCAAAGGCTACTGCTACCCTTGCTCTCTCCTGTACTCTCTACCCCTTCACTGTGACAGCAAAACAAATTCCAGCATTCACACCTTTAAGCTCATGTGTTCAGTAATAAAGGGGACACTCTCCGTCCTTGGTGTGTTTGATATAATCTTTGGACATATTTTCCTGGCTGGTTATTATATGAGATATGAACATGTGACTATCAGCCAATGCGACTTGCAAGATGTGCTTCACCTCTTGAGATTCTGAATTGGCAAGTCTGAGAGAGGTTTTGGGATACCACCCCTAATTCTGGTGTAAAGGCCTATGAACTACCTATTCAAAAGCATAAATACAACTGGGCTGGTCTTACCCAAGTATCTATCTGCAGAAAGCAAGTCAAAGGACTCCGTTTTGTCCTCAGAGACTATCCATCCCTGATTTCCTTGGGGGAGTATTTTCATTGGGAAAGCTAGTTTCTGATTGCTGCTCTGCTCTGTGTTTGTGCGGTGGCCTTTTCTGGCCTCCAAGCCTGCTACAGGAATGCTGCCAGCTACCTTCACCAAATATGTAGCAATAATGCAGTCTCCAAAGACTGGCTGGTTGGCCCTTTGCTGATCCAAGGCCTACCTCTGGATCCCCTTTTCTGTTTCTTTAAGAACACTGAGGCATACCAATCCCAGGTTATTATCTTGCCTACAACCTTTCAAAAGAGATTAATGTTTCATCCCACCACTGTCTATTAAGACTGAGAGGAATCTCAGTTGGCATAAAGCATGCTCTCTATTTAAACAATACAGGCCAGATTTTAAATGAGACTACTCTCCTCTCATTCTGCTAAGAGCCTCATAGCACACACAGCAGAGAATCACACTGCTCTGTAGCCAGCAGGACTGCACCAGTGGCTCTATGAGGTGAAGAATGCAGGACAAGCTCACCCATGCTTTTTGGAATAAACCTACAAGGGGTCTGACATAGAGCATCAATACTGAGCAGGAGTGTGGCAGCAGATTTAGTTGATGGCCGAGCTGAAAAATGAAGGTTGTGAGTTTCCCACTGATGAGGATTTCTTCATTTCCCATCAGAGCCTTTGTATATCCCTATCTGTCTCGATTCCATATAACCCCACCCCCCTACACAATCATGGACTTTTCAGTCCCATCTATTTGTCACTCTCTCCAGGATTTATTGAACACCTAGTACACAGTGAGTATCAACACTACACCTAGTTTTATCATGCAAGTAGCCAACATGATTCAATTTTATTGTCAAGTCCAGACACTAGAAAGAACTGGCCACAACATATTATTAATCTAGATAATTTTGCTTGTGAGACAAGGAAGTCAGGTATATTTTCCATGGAAGACTGAATAACAGATGTCATTTAGTTTTCTCAGACGAAACTTGAGTGCCTGACTTGCAGTCTGTATTTGGAGCTTGAATTTTTTTGAGTCAATAAATCCATTCCTTCATTAACAAATAGTTGGGTATCTTCCATGTGACAGGTAGGGCTTTATAGATTAGTTTTAATATGTGAATGAGACAGACACATTCTTTATGCTCAAAGAGTCTATGATCTGTTAAGTGAGCCAGGCAAGCACCGTTGTAGGGATGAACATAACTGGGTAGTCTAAGTCAACTCCTCATGTGGCCTTTTGATGTAATTGAGAGATTCTTGAAATAAGTGAAAGATGTAGGAGGTCACTGGTTTAAAGTAACCTTTTAAAAGGTCATTCTAAAATAATGACAAAATATAGTGTAGTCACATACAACTTGAAAACCAGTTGTCTTAGTCAGGGTTTCTATTCCTGCACAAACATAATAAACATGAAGCAAGTTGGGGAAGAAAGGGTTTATTGAGCTTACACTTCCACATTGCTGCTCATCATGAAAGGAAGCCAGGACTGGAACTCAAGCAGGTCAGGAAGCAGGAGCTGATGCAGAGGCCATGAAGGGATGTAACTTAATGGCTTGTTTGATTCTTCTGGCTTGCTCAGCTGGCTTTCTTATAAAGCCCAAGACCACCAGCCCACAGATGTACCACCCACAAGGGGCCCTCTCCCCTTGATCACTAATTGAGAAAATTCTTTACACCTGGATCTCATGGAGGCATTTTCTCAACTGAAACTCCCTTCTTTGTGATAACTCCAGCTTGTGTCAAGTTGACACAAAACCAGTCAGTATACCAGTGATGTAGTCATTTTTAAATCATTGAATATATATTTTATATAATTCCATGTGTAATACTTTTTAAAAAGATATTTTTTTCTTTTTTGTTTGGTTGTTTTTGTTTTGATACTTTATTTACATTTCAAATGTTTCCCCCTTTCCAAATCTCCCCTTTGGAACCTCCCTATACCCTCCCCTCTCCCACTGCCTCTATGGGTGTATTCACCCACCCACCTACCCACCCAGTTTCATCTTCCTTCCTTGGCATTCTCCTATACTGGGGGATCTAACACCCTCCAGCCCAAGGGCCTTTCCTCTCCCTGATGGCTAACAAGACCTTCCTCTGTCACATATGTGGCCAGCACCATGGATTCCTCCATGTGTATTCTTTGGTTGGTGATCCAGTGTCCAGGAGCATCGAAGGGTCAGGCCAGTTGCCACTGTTGCTTTCTCCATGGGACTGCAAACTCCTTCAGCTCCTTCAGTCTGTTCTCCAACTCCTCCATCTAGGACCTCACACTAAGCCCTACGGTTGTTGTGAAGTGGCTCTTGGGCATTTCAAACTTTTTGGCTCAGAACCACTTATCAGTGAGTACATACCATGTTCATTCTTTTGTAACCCAGTTACCTCGATCAGCATGATATCCATTTGCCTGCGAATTTCATGAAGTCATTGTTTTTAATAGCTGAGTAGTATTCCATTGTGGAAATGTACCACATTTTCTGTATCCATTCCTCGGTGGAGGGCATCTGGGTTGTTTCCAGTTTCTGGCTATTATAAATATGGCTGCTATGAACATAGTGGAACATGTGTCTTTATTACATGTTCGAGCATCTTCTGGGTATATGCACAGGTGAAATAGCTGGGTCCTCAGGCAGTATTATGTTCATTTTTCTGAGGGTCTGACAAACTGATTTCCAGAGAGGTTGTATCAGCTTGCAATACCACCAGCAATGGAGGAGTGTTCCTCTTTCTCCACATCCTCACCAACATCTGCTGTCACCTGAGTTTTTGATCTTAGCCATTCTGACTGGTGTGAATCTCAAGGTTGTTTTGATTTGCATTTCCCTGATGACTAAGGATGTTGAACATATCTTCAGGTGCTCCTCAGCCATTCGAGTTTCCTCAGTTGATAATTCTCTGTTTAGCTCTGTTCTCCAGTTTTTGATAGGGTTATTTGGATCTCTAGAGTCTAACTTCTTGAGTTCTTTGTATATATTAGATATTAGCCCCCTATCGGATGTAGGATTGGTAAGGATCTTTTCCAATCTGTTGGTTGCCATTTTGTCCTATTTACAGTGTCCTTTGCCGTACAGAAGTTTTGTAATTTTAAGAGGTCCCATTTGTCGATTCTTGATCTTAGAGCACAAGCCACTGGTGTTCTGTTCAGGAACTTTTCCCCTGTGCCCATGTGTTCGAGACTTTTCCCCTCTTTCTCTTCTATTAGATTCAGTGTATATGGTTTTATGTGGAGGTCCTTGATCCACTTGAACTTGAGCTTTGTACAGAGAAATAGGAATGGGTCAATTCACATTCTTCTACATGTAAACCATCAGTTGAACCAGCACCATTTGTTGAAAATGCTGTCTTTTTTTCAATTAAGCATTTGTGGGTATATGTATATATAAGTGCAGATGTCTGCAGAGACTAGAAGCATTGGATCACCTTGGAACTGGAGTTGCAGATGGGCATGAGCTCCCTGAGGTGGCGGTGCTGTAATCAAACTGCAAGACCAGTACACACTTTTAACTATAGAGTGTGTCTCCAGCTACTATGCACTTTTATAAGGTGTGTTTAGTTCAACAACACAAAAGGCACAGGTAATACATTGCTCTGTGACCTGACAGTGGCCACAGCATTGTCAGGTATTGTAAGACTGCTTCAGCTTCATTGTAACCTCATGAGACTTCAGTCATACATGTAGTCTATCTGTCACTGATCAAAATATTGTTATGTACAGAGAACTCTCATGTTAATAAAATTGTTCCTAATAACCCAGATGTGAAATGAGACAAAACTATAGAATATACATACATGAACTTTATTCAGCTTTAAAAGGGAGCAGTTCTGAGACACACTACAACACTGATGAGTTTGAAGACACTATACTATGTGGAATAAGCTATATATTAAAGAACAAATGTTGTGTATTTCCCTTTATATGAGATGTTTATAGTAACCAAAGTCAAAGAGATGGAAATGTCAGTTGCCAGGTGCTGGAGAATGGGAGGCTTGGGTAGAGTTTCATTTTGGGAAGATGGCGATCTTCCTGGAGATGTAAAATGCATTGGTTGTACAACAATGTGTATGCCTTTAATATCACTGAAATACATACTGAAATACTTAAAATGGCAAACTTTCTCAGGCATATGATAAGACAATTTTTAAATGATACCAAAAAGTAGAAATTATAAGAAACATAAATTGGAGAATTTCATTGAGTCTAGGTCCTTCAAAAATAGTATTCAAAATCAATCTCCTCATAATGAAGAACTGGGATATATTTGCTACCTGACAACATTTTAGAAAAATGTCTAGAAACCTCAAGTGCAGAGATTCCCTGTTTATAGAAGAAATCATAACATTTCTGCCAAGAAGAATCTAGTCACTGCCAACCATGAAAACCCAGTGCTTCCCCAAAAGTGAGCAGTGTGTACCCAGGCACTTATGTGAGCCTCATGGGAGCACAGTCACATGGTTTTCTCCTTCATCCCTGTGGCTGTGGCATGGCAACACAGTCATGCTAAGCACCACCTCTGACCCTATCGGTTGTTACAATATGTGTAAAATGTCTTCCACAGCTGGTGTGGATGTTTGGGAACCTTTAGGAGATGCCACTTAGCTAGAAGAAGCAGGTCTCAGGGTCAGAAGTTTGAGGTTTACAGCCCAGCCCCACATTCTGTCAGATCCCTGATTCCTGATCCTCTCAGATGTTAAGAAGCGGCTTCACACTGCTGCTGGACACTCTTCCCTGCCATGATATAATGCACCTTCAAACCATGAGCCAAAATAAACTCCTCTTCCCTTAAGTTGTTCCTGGGCAGGTATTCAGTTATACAAGTAACTAGCACATCAGTCAAGGCCCCAGAGCTTTGCTTCTCCCCCTGGAAGGCAAATGAAATTCTCTGTAGCAAGCTTGGCATCTCCAACCTGGAAGGCAAATAGAAGCCTGGAACACAGGGTTGAAAGTAGATTTCCTCCGAGGCCAAGCCAAGCACTTCAAACTGTCCTGCCAGATGTTTCTCTATATGATCCTGGCAGCCATGTCTTGGGGAAGACCCAAAATTTGGCCTAATTTCTACACTGAAAAGCTTGATGGAATTCTGGGGCAGTGCCATCCTTTAATAAAAGAGGTGGTCTCTCTGATCAACACACCCTTCTCATTTGCTTTGGGAGTCTCTCCAAGGGAAGGGTGGGCTTGAGTATAAGCGGGCGTGGGTGTGTTCATCCAATCCATGCCAGGGCCTGGGTGGAGGAGGGAAGAGGGCGAGAGAAGGTGGATAGAGAATCAATGTTCTGAGTGATTGGGAGCTCATGCCAGATGGAGCTGGAAGACAGTGCTTTGCAGCTTCTTTCTTCACATGTGCAGCCACCAGGGGATTGCTTGGCTAGGCACAGCGCTTCACATCGATCAGCTAAATCAAAGATGCATAATTGAAGATGCAAAGCGAGAAACATTCCGTGGTTCATAAGGCTCCCCAGAGGATTTGGAGTCTGTAATCCAGTGAGGAGGTTTTAATGAGACCAGAGCTTGCCTTCTCATCTGTGAGAGAGGTTCACACTCCAGCTGTGCTCAAAGATGCAGAAAAAGGTTTTTTCTTTTTCTTTCTTTCTTTTCTTTTCTTTTTTTTTTTTACACTATGTGGGCAGTCTTTGTTGATTCATTGCTGCTTTTTCATTTCTCTTGGCTCTCTTTTACCTTCTTCTCAAGATGCTTCATTTTGATGCTTGGGCCATATCTGATCTCACGACTGAGGTGTTGGGACAAACAAGCAAAGAATGTCCTAGACAAACTCATTAACCTGATCCATTTTCTAAAAACCATATCACAACATTTCCAAATGTTTAACCATAAAATCAATACACACTGAGAATAAAATTCAAGCAAAAACTTAAGATAGAAATAAGTGGGGATGGAACACAGAATTGTGAGTGGCGTTCTCTTCCTATGTCCACCCCCATGGTTCCAAAGCATCCTGTGATAAAGGAATAATGTTTCCTGGAGTCCAATAGTCATCGGCCAATATTTACATAAAATACAATACCAAAAAAAGCTGTTAGAATAATTACAAAACGCGTCCAAAGACATTAAAGGGCAAGCTCTTTGTTTGTTCGGCAGACGACACATGTCATAACAACTTTAAAGTGCTCTAGCATTTCTGAACTCTCACAATTTCTGAAGCTGTTCTGGTACCATTTTTTCCTTGAGATTATAAACCTTCTGTATAGATTAAACATGTGAACATGTAGAACCAAACAGATTATAAGACGATCAGACTACATGCGCTCCTGACTTTCTCATTTTTTATCTTAATATTTTGGACATTTTTATTTTAGTTCTTACAATAACTACCTAGTCTTTTCTTAAGTGTTTTTTAAATTAATCATGTGTATGTGTGTGTGCTAGTGTGTGTGGACAGGAATGCAGAGCTGTGAGAGGCCAGAGTGGACATTGTATTCTCTGGAGCTGGAGTTAGAGGCAGTTGTAAGCTGGGTTGTAGCTTCTGGGAAATGACCTCAGGTTCTCTGCAAGCACAGTAAATGTTCTTACCTGCAGAGTTGTCTCTCTAGCCTCTAGCTGAGTCTTTTTTTTTTGGGGGTGGGTGGGGGTTCTGGTACTTCCTGGTATAAAGGCTCTACTTTAAAAAAAAATAGCTAACCTGAACCTTTACAGACTCACAGTTGGTTCCTAGATTCTGTTTATAGCCAAAACTTACACACACACACACACACACACACACACACACACACACACGCACACACACACAATGCTGGTGATGGAACTAGTGATTGGTAAGCTATGCTTTCTTATTATGTTACCTTATATCTTTTGATATTCAAGTGGCCAGTAGCTCCTCCTGGAATTTCTGGTTTATGTGCAAAAGCAAACTCTTTTGTAGCTCAAAGGTTATTGTTGATCTCTGTGAGAGTCACACCAGTGGTGAAACGACTGAATCAACATCTGTTGCCACACAAGGGATAAGGCACGCCTTCCATAGAATAGAGCAACATGTCATGTCAGGAAGGTGCAGATGGAGCCCGGGATGGACAGGCTTTCTCATTAACGGGAAGAAAAGTGCATATTCAGTCATGACCACAGGAGCTCCAGGAGGGACAGAGAGCCAAAATCATACTTCAGCTTTCAATGTATTATCGCTGAAGAATCGCTTGTTGCTGTGCAGACTTAGGTGTGTGAGCTTTCACACTGTTGCTAGAAGTTCATGGGGTGTACTGTGGCAGCACTTAACTTTGTGTTGGTAAGCCATACCCCATCCCTAGGTAGGGAGGTCTAGTCAGGATGAACCTGAGAATTTGGCCCTAGCAACCTTGCTTTAGGCACAGGGCATGACCCAGGAAAGGGGAGTAACATTTCTGATGCTTATATTTCAGATGTCACCAGCACAGCCAATTATGTCAGCTCTCTGGGCACGTACAAAGCACTGGAAACGATTTTGTGTTGAAGGAAAAATCACCTAAGCAGAAATACAAAGTTTCCTCTCTTGTGGGTTAGCCATGTTTAGACCACGAACGTCATCTCCTTGGGTTTGGTTAGCCAGCCTTGAAGAGGAAGACAGTGGTAACTCCCTGGGCATTTTCAGTGGAAAATAGAGATACTACAGTTCCCAAAGGCTGACAAGGGCTTGGGAACCTCCATTTGAGAACTAGATGCACACAGAAAGAAGGTGAAGAGACCAGACTGATTCTGAGGTGATTCACTCCAAGTAAGAATGAGTGAACCCATGAAGGGTTTGAGTGTGAATTAAGGGTTTGGACCAGCAACCAGATACATGCAGTTTCTTTTTTTCTCACACTCAGTCTGGGCTCTGAGATGCTATTCTGTGTCCCACCATCACGTGCTCTGGGAAAGTCTTAGGCTGACATTTCCTCAATGACCTGCCAGCCCCCAGTACAGAACCCCTACAAATTTTTTTTTAAAAAAACAAAACAAAACAAAACATTGCAAAGAACCTTCTGAGTACAAAGTACAAACGTGCCTCCGCAGGCCAGGTTTACCTATCCCTGAAGAAATGTTTTCTTTTTCATCTGAATGTGCTCTTTTGAGTGGGCACCTTTCCTAGTCTCAGCCTCTTTTGTTTTCAAGCAAAGTTGTCTTCAGAGTCTGGGGAGAGCAATCTTCATTCTTCTGCAGTTTCTTTTGCAGAAAAGCAAAGAGACTGTTTCCTTGTAAATAGCTTCATTTCAAAGTTCTTATAACTTCATACTGACATGGAAATTCTGCTTCTTGAATTCAGATTCTCTATCTTCAAGACCACCCAGCTGAGGATGCTCTACATGCCTCTTTGCTGTTGTGATGATCTTGGTTACAGGGGAGACTAGGATGCATACTCTCTTAGAGCAATGTGGCCTGAGGTGACCTCATGTCTGTTTTTCAGAGAAGACAACTACATCTTAGAAGGAGAAATGCCAAGATTATAGAATCTCTCAGAGAACACAAGCAGAAAATGCCTTATTGTGTGATTTCAATCAGCATGTAGCTCTTAGTTCCAGATGACAGTGATAGATGCAGTTAGGAAAGTTAACTGCTATATCCAGGGTAGTTTCATTGTTACCACAAGAAATAAGTCAGTGTTCCTCTCATGTGTGTCCCCATCCCCTGGGGTACAGAGAAAAGAATCAACCATTTTCTGGCCCATTGCTGAGGGCCATATTGTAGGAGTAGTGGGGGCAGCCTTACTTGTGATATGGGCTCAGGCAATGCTCTGTATAGCTACCCATTTGGCAAAGCCAGCCCAGGAAGAACTAAATTACTAAGTAATTATCCAGTGGTTGGTTTCCTTAGCTGTAAAAAACAATATGAAAGATAGAAAGAAAGAAAGAAAATGAATGAAAGAAAGAAAGAATGAAAGAAAAAGAATGAAAGAAAGAAAGAATGAAAGAAAGAATGAAAAAGAGAAAGAGATGAAGGAAGGAAGAAAGGAAGGAAGCTGGGTAGTTTTATGTTAACTTGACACAATCTACAGTTATCTGAAAGAAGAAAACCTCATTTGAGAAAATGCCTGCATAAGACTAAGCTGTAGAGCATTTTCTTAATTAGTGATTGATGGGTGAGGGTCCAGTCCATTGTGGGTAGTGTCGTCCCTGGGCTGGTGGTCCTGGGTTCTATAAGAAAGCAAGCTGAGCAAGCAATGGGGAGCAAGCCAGTAAGTAGAGTCCCTTCATGGCCTCTGCATCAGCTCCTGCCGCCTGGTTCCTGTTCTGCTTTAATTCCTGTCCTGACTTCCTCCTAAGATGGACAGTAAAATAGAAGTATAAACCAGATAAACCCTTTCCTCCCCAAGTTGCTTTTTGGTCACGGTGTTTTGTCATAGGAATAGAACCCCAACCTAAGACAGGAAAGAAGATCTTACAGAATAAATGCTTTGGGGGAAGCACATAATAGATTTTTCATTGTTTTAATAGGCAAGGAGAAGCTTTATCTCTGAAATTTAGTGGAAGTGAAAATTTAAACACTGGTATAGTTCTTTGCCTGTTGTAAGGAAGGCTCTGATCGCTCAAACAGACTCCCTAAGAGTTCGCTTAAATACCCAAGATTTGTCTGTTTTATAGAGAGTAGCTTAGTCTGAAGCATCTTAGAACAGAGTGCTACCTCACATGTGATCTTTTGGAAAACCTTTTCACCTCCCGTCTAACCCGTTTTCTTTTCTTTTTTCTTTTCTTTTTTTTCAATGTACTGATGATATAGTATGCCAAGACGTGTTTTTAAGAGGGTGTTGGCTCCTTCTCAATTACTCTATCAAGGGTGGATAGGGTGGGAGAGAGGAAAAACAATGGTGCAGAGTGGATCTCAAGGAAAGGGAAAAGAGATCTTTTCTATCTGGAACCATGAGTATGGAAGAGAAGTGAAGGGAAGGAGTTATAATATTTTAAGAAAGAAAAAAAAACAAATAAAGAATTTCATGACGCTGGAGGGCAAGTGTCTAAGGGTGAAATTTTCCCAAAACTTCGAAAAACAACGAAAGAGCTCACCATCATCACAAGGAATACAAGCAGCTGCATAAGACTGAGATCTGAACAGCCTGGGATCTTGACCCTAGATGGTGAGGAGAGCCAGAAATTCCTATGTGCTTGAAATGATATTTGCTATTAAATCAGAAATTACCAGTGGTGTGAGCCCACAGGTTCCTAATCAGAGATTATCAGTGGTGTTATCCCACAAGCTCCTGAAAGGTTACAGATTCTTCACCTTTATCAGATCTTCAATGGAAAATTTGTTCAGCTTCAACAGCTTCAGTTACTATGCTGAAGACTGGTGGGACCATATACTGCATAAAAACAACTGAGGTGAATATAAACGAACCAATACAAATGTGTCTTTAATGGACAAACCAATATGAAGTGATTTGCATTGTCTGTATACAGGCTGATTGATGAGCATAGGCTCCTGGAAGATGATCCCATAGCATCAAAAACCTGTAGCATTTCAAATGTTCTTCATGAGATAAAATACAGAGAAATACAATGTACTGTGTAGAAGGAGGAGATGCTGGTGACAGTGATGACCTGTTAGGATGTATCAAGGGATCAAACATGGAATTTTTTATTTTTGAAATCTTGTTGGTTAATAGGCAGCAATGAAAGGGAGAGAGAGAGAGAGAGAGAGAGAGAGAGAGAGAGAGAGAGAGAGAGGAGAGGAGAAGGAAATGGAGGAGGTGAAGGAGGAAGAGGTAGGTTTCCCCAATCATTGATTTTCACTTTTGCCAAAACGATTTACATATCCTTAGAGGATGTAAAGGTTGTTCCTTGAGACCAACTATGTCTAGACAGGGTTTAAAGCTCTTCTTTAATTACAGCCACAGAGATGTTCCTCTTCTCTTTCATCTTGTGCCTTTGAGGAGCTCAGCCCTTGCCATCATCTCCTGAAAGGTTAGACATGCTGCCTTCCATTCAGTTTGTGCATCCAAACAGAAGCCCTAAGTGTTTTCACCTTGCTTAGGTTGGCACAGCCAACCAGGGGGTGTGCCTCTGCTCCTCTCAGGCTCTATTTGTTCTCTTGAGCGCATATCACATTAGTGTCCTGCTTGGTGCCAGACATGTCCTTCATGACAGCATTCACTTCAGGCAACTTCCTTGAGAAGGTTGCACCCCCTCATAGTCCCCCTCAAAAGACGCAAACAAAAAATGCACAACAACAATAAATCACCCAACGAACTATTTGGTACTCTTTCTCATAAAGTTGGCTTACTGGTCTCACTCCCATGCACAGACTGCCACATAGTACTTCTAAATGATTTGCAACAATTACTGAAAGTCAGTTAATCGCCACAAATTTTCACAAGGGATCATAAAGTGCTTTATGTAGCTACAGTAGCAACTCAGTGATATTCATTGAGTTCTCAGAGGCCACACATCAAGTTGGAGAAGGGCCAGCTCATGAATCATCAGTCCAGTCTCTTGATATTAGGATATATTTGCATAAAAGTAATTTAAGAATTAATATGGAATAGGCCTAAACTAATAAAAAAGATACATAAAAATGTAGACTAATAGAGCAGTTAGAAAAGTTTAATCAAATTATCTAATCATAAAAAGGAAGACTCCAGGGCTCAATGAACTCTCATTATTAGGTCCTGGTTATTTATCCTGTATAGACACATTCGGGCTCAATTTTACCTTGTTCTTTGCTCCTCCCTGCCTCCAGATTTCTGTTTATATTACTATTTTGCATTGGAATAGAGACAAGAGAGGAGAAAGTGTAGTGCCTCTCCCCCAATCTATTTATTTTTATTCAATTGAAATCTTTCAAATTACAAATAGCCATGACTGATTATAAGTTACCTTCGCAAGTACCAGGCTAGGAGAGATTGGGGTGTGGGGGAGGGGGTCCAGGTAATGCCACCAGCCAGTTCATCTCTCACAGAAGTGAGGTGCTCCCTCATTAGCCAATAACACAACAGACCTGTCACACCTGCTGCAGGAACCCTGAATACACCGTTAACAAGTCATGCTACAGTGTGGCTTTTGTCTGCAAGACACCAGGTTAGCTGTTCGTTCAGTTCTCAGAGCCATCCTGAGGTACTTTCTCAGTTCTATTTTTGAATGAATCTGAGCTCAGTCACAGTGCCAGGGGACAGGTGTCCTTTACTCTCTTGTGTGGACATTGCTCTAGTACCAGTAGAAATTCTGGGCCTAGGAAAAGACAGCTGCTATGAGAGTTGCTCAAAGTCACATAAATCACATGAATTTGAAATGGTGTGAGTAATGCCAGTATCATGGAGTATTCTGAAAGCTCCTATTTTCTTGAACATTATAGAGTAATCTGAGTTTGAAAATATGCACTACCCGCAGATCTAATATACTGTGGATGCTATAATCTTCACTTTGAGTGACCCCAAAGGCCCATTTATTGATTGTCTGGGCTCCAGTCTGTTTGCTTGGCTATCAGTGGTTGTCGAACCTTTAAGAAGTGATATTTAGGTTGAGGAAATTAAATCACTGGAAGAGTACTCTGGAAGGACATGTTAGTCTCTGCTTCTTCTTCTCTCTTTCATTTCTCTATAGCCCTGAGATGCTGCATTCCCATACACGCTTCTCCATGATGTAATGTCTGCCACAGACTCAAAGCAAAAGGATCAGCTGCCTACACCTTTGAAATCATGAGCCAAAATGAATTATTTTTCCTCATTTTAATAAAAGCTAATCACCTGAAGTATTTTATCACAGAGACTGAAGGGTAACACAGACCCTGCCAAGCTTTGAATCAGGAGCTGGATTCTAGATCAATCCCAGTTCTGTTGCTTAGCAGCTATGTAGCTTTGAATAAGGGTATTTCTAAGATTTCACTCTAAAAGCATCTGTCATTGGGATGGTATGTCATGGCTGCCTGCGAGTTGTTATGGGGATTAATTCAGACAATGTTAATAAAGAACTTACATCTGTGTCTGGTACCCAGTAAGCCCTTAGTAACTATTAGTACTATCCCATGTCTATAGCATAAAATAGACCATAAGAATACACCATTATCTTCCGTTAATCCAACATACTTATTCAGACAGTTTAGCAAAGATAAACTCACTACTAAATTATATAGAACCTGGTGTTTATATGACACACGAGGTTACAAATACTATAAGGTGAACATCATGTCATAGTTATCCTCTTGTTGCTAAAAGCAACTGAATACTACCAACCAAAGAGAGTGAGTCGCAGACTTTCAAAGATGAACATTGTCATTTTAAACACAAGGAAAGCATGCTAACTGAAGGATTCTTAGTATAGACCCCCAAACAACAAATGACAACTATGTATGCTGATTCTGCTGTGGGGTCTAGTTATTACAACAGAGGCCCAAGTATGGATTTTTCTCTGGGATGACTACAGAGTGTTAGATTCATTTTCTTCATTCACTCATTCATTCTCTCTTTTTTATTTAGCAAATATTTAGAGTGCTACCCTGCTGAGCCCAGGTGGTGCTGGAGATAACTGGTTGACCACCATCATTGAGAACAGAAAGGACACTGACTTGCTGTGTTGGATGAGAAATTCTTTCCAGGGTTGGAGAGATGGCTCAGTGGTTAAGAGCGGTCTGCTTTTCCAGAGGCCCCAGGTTAGATGTCTAGTACCCACATGCATGCTAGCTCACAACCATCTGTAACTCCAGTCCTGAGGGACTGGATGTCCTCATTTGCCCTCTGCGGGCACCAGGATACAGGTGGTGCACAGACATTTACATAGGGAAGACACCCATTTTATGCAGTGCATGAATAAACTTTAGAAAATTAAAGAAAATAAACTCTTGCTCCATTGCCTTGATCACTGGTAGTGGAGGGAAGTGGGAACTTGACATAAACTTTCATTTTGTCATGGGGTCCTTGCTTGACTAGAAGTGTTGCTTATGTAGGAACCAAACATACGGGAGCACATTCAGAATACCAAAGAAAGCAAATACCATGCCCTTTACCACAGACCTAGCAGTCTTCAGAGGAAAAAAAATTATCTATAACCAGCCGGGAACACAGTGGTAAGGTCATGACTCTGGGGTAGACGGCTACCTTTCACTGAGATTTCCCCTCCAACCAAGCCTGCAATAGAAATTGTGTCCTGAGGTCAGCCATGATTTATAAACAGAAATAATTCAGGAGAAAAGTAAAGCCGGTCTAAGAAGGGTAGTTTTTATATTTTATATGTGTTTTCCACGATATATTGCTTGGAGACAAAGGTAATTGTAAGGATTCCATATTCATTCTCAGTACTCACACACACACAGACACACACAGACACACAGACACACACACACACAGAGAGAGAGAGAGAGAGAGAGAGAGAGAGAGAGAGAGAGAGAGGACGACATCACTCAGCATTGCTCTGATAGATTCAGATCTCCAGCAGCTCAGGTAGTAGTCTAATATTACAAATTCCACAAGGAACATAAACAATCACAGGTGTCACTGAAAGGAGAGACAATTCTCTCCTAGTCCGAAAATACTGTTTATATGGAAGATGCCTAGTAGGGCAAGTACAAAGATTCCCCACGTAGATTTATGAGTTCCAGATGCCACTCTACACACATCAGAAGGAGAAGGGAGAACAGGATGGTTGGATGTAAGGTACTGGTCATCTTGCTTTTTAAACGAGAACCTTCATGAAGACTGGATGAGAGGCATGAATGCCCACATCCCTTCTTTACAAATTTGGGTGGACTCTGTGACAAATTTGACTACTATATTGGACAAAATTGTGCAGGACCAATATCCAGGCCTTACGCAACAGGAAACTTCTGTTCCTTGCCTTTTGAAATGCTTATTCTTGGTATTCTGAAGCACCATGTGGAAAAACAGGGGATGCTGAGGTGGCCATGCTATAAGGGACTCTAGATGCTCTGGAGGGTGAGACCCCATACAAACAGAGTGAAGTGTCAAAGGACCAGTTTGCAAGCGAAGAAACTGTTGAATGACATCACTCAGCTTCAGCTGCCTCAGTGGTCCATGTGGGCCACTAGGACACTAGGTGTAAGGGGCTACACCTAGCCAAGCTCTCCCAGAATTCCTCACCCACAAAGGACTGAACCGAATGACATGGTTGCTTTAAAGATTTAGTGTTCTGTGGTAGTTCATTTCTCAGCAGAAGACAACTGTAACCACCAGAGATTTAGTGGACAAGAGCCACAGAGCGAACATTAACACTTCTTATTGCTGTTTGCTTCTACTCTGCTGTGGCCCGAGAAAATTCAGGCTGTACTAGAGTAGAAGAAAACAAGAACAAAAACCCAAAACAGAAAGAACTAGTGGCTTGTCTTCCCAGGACTCCCATGTGTCCTTCTTGCTACTCCCAACACATGTGTTCAAGTAGGCCTGTCCTTGAGCTGTAGCAATCTCTCATGTGGATATTGTTCACTTTCCCATGAAGATGGAAGTACACATTTGCTGTCAGTTCTTCCTCTCCACTGCCCTGCAGATATGTTTTAGAGAATCGGCCTTGTAGCCAAAATGCCAGCAGGTCCCAAATCAAATTCTTCCTATATAGCCTATAATTGGTTGCCCTGTCTCATTCCATTTCTACTGATCATGATCTAACCCTTACTATTCAGTGTGTTTTAAAAATCAACTGAAGATGACATAATAGGATAGAATAAAATTTCACAGTAAATGTCAGTATCTTGCAGATGAAGAAGATATTAGCTTTTATATTTTTTTCCATTAAAATAGTGTTATTAAATATGCTTGTACCAGGTGCCACTTAAAAGTGTATTTCCTGCAGTGTGTTTGAACAAAGATAGTAAAACTGGTGAACCAGTGGTTTGGTTCTGGTCATATGGCTGCCCTGTTCAAATGTCTCTGATGGTCCATTGCCACTCGTAGGAAGTGAAGTGTCCATTCTCAGCCAGGGTTCTCAGACCCGCTGTGGCCTGAATCTCTTCCCCAGCTTATCTCCTATCTCTTTTGAACAAGCTCCTACCCTGAGCAGGCATTTTCTATTTTCTGAATTCATCTTACTTTCTGGTCACTGGGATTTGAGTTAACCTGCTCCCATTACCTGCTCTGCTTTGCCCACAAATTCGTATTTCCAGTGCTGAGGAGGTTGTACCGCAGAGTGCAGAGGGTCAAGTCTTGCAGTCATGCTCCCCAGAGTTTGGCTCTAGGGCCTGCCATTTACTTTTTAGACAGACTGTAAGAACTGAAGACAGAATTCCCTTGTGTGCAAGAAGGGGACCTTGTAAGGGCTGACAAGAAGGTAACCTGAGGTCATGCTTAAAGCTCATTCGGCACAATATGTGGCACTCAGAAATATCTTACATACCTTACTCAGGTTCTCGTGTAGGCATTTTCAAAATAATACTGTGGGGTAATATTCAGTTCAAAGATGTTTAGCTACAATTGAAGTTGCTCTAAGCATAAACAATTACAGCCTAATATCAGGCACACTGAAGATACCCATGCCCATTTGTTATTAATTTCTCTATTTATGTTTGGTAATTCCAAAGTTGGTTATTCTTTGGGGGGTTTCCTATTTCTAGATCAGAGATTATTTTTAATGCTATCTGGAGCTTTTCATGATATTTAGAAGAATGTACTTCACAAATGCAAATGCTACCCACTGGAAAGTTTTGCCTCTGTGCGTGCTGCATATACCCATTGCAGCAAGTCCTGAGCCTTTATTTTGACTTGGTTCTGACCTCACAGGATGGCTGCATGTCAATCATTTCAAGTCAGAATGCATAAGACTCTCTTCTGATACTGGGGTAGTGCCTATTTGCCAAGGGTAAGGGAGATCCACTCCCTAAATTCTATTAAGCACTTTGGTAAAGCCAGCATCAAAATTGGAAGGATGAATATGAAACTACTTATTTTGGGAAGAAAAAGGCCTTCAGATCTTGAACAGTTGGAGTAGAGTCAAATGCACTGAAGATCAAGTCTGTAAATCCCAGGACCACACTTCCTCACTTCTGTAGTGAATGCTCTTTGCCTCCTAATCCATTATGCTAATACATATGCCACATTTTATGAGGCCAAGGTGAAAACTAATCAGGCTCTATTGTAACTAAGCCTGTTTAGCTGACACATGACACCTAAACGGATTTCTAGCTCAGCAAATCAAGTCTCATGGTATCTGTCGGGGAGTGATGAATAATGAGGCAATCACTAAGGATTGTCTCACTAAGGAGGTGGTAAAACATGCTTTGGATCTGCAGTCTGAACCCTCTTACACTGGACATCTGGCACTGCAAATATGACTGTGACCAGGTTTTTGTAGACCTGACTCACATCTGGGCTGAGGCCATGGCATTGTTTCACTGAATTCTGCCGTTTGGGAAAACATGTAGCAGCCTGAAGATCTTCCCTCTAAGAACCTGCAGCATTCTCCTGACTGGCGGTTCACATTTCTGTGGCCCTGGAATCACAAACTGGAAATTGCCATGGCTTAGAGGCTTTTACCACTGTAAAATGACTGTAAATGGCAGAGGAGAGGCCCTAGTCCAAACTATTTAATCAAGAAAGGGGTGGTGCAATGATTCAACTGTGTCTTGAGAAAGAGCAACCAAGAGAGAGAGAGAAAGAGAGAGAGAGGCACCACCTTACATCAGTGTCACCCGGCAAAAGGAATGTTGTGGGCAGCAGCCAGGTCACTTTAAAGCTTTAAAATAACAAAGAGAAAAAGAAAAGCCAGATCACCAAAGTGACAATGACTTAGCTTGACTCCCACTTTGGTTTTATTTAATTATTAAAGATTGCTTTAAAAGGATACTGACATTTTTCTCACAGTAGCACTGTGTATCTTTTTCTTTTTCTTTTTTTTCTTTTTTTACATTTAATTTATTTTTTTATTTATTTTCACATTTTATTTACATTTCAAATGTTTCAGATCTCCCCTTTGGAACCTCCCCATTCCCTCCACCTTCCCCCTGCCAATATGGGGATACTCTCCAACCCACACACTCTCGTCCCTCCTCCTTGTCATACTCCTACACTGGGGGATCTAACACCCTCAGGCCCAAGGGCCTCTCCTTCCCCTGACGGATAACAAGACCCTCCTCTGCTGCATTTGTGGCCAGCTCCATGGGTCTCTCCATGTGTATTCTTTAGTTGGTGGATCAGTCTACAGAAGTATCGGGGGTCAGGCCAGTTGCCATTGTTGTTACCTCCCTGGGGCTGCAAACTTCCTCAGCTCCTTCAGTCCTTTCTCCAAGTCCTCCATCTGGGACCTCACACTCAGCCCTACTGTTGCTGCGAAGTGACTCTTGGGTATTTAGAACTTTTGGGCTAATAACCACTTAACAGTGAGTGCATACCATGTTCATTCTTTTGTGACTGCGTTACCTCGCTCAGGATGATATTTTCAAGATCCATCCATTTGTCTGCGAATTTCATGAAGTCATTGTTTTTAATAGCTGAGTAGTATTCCATTGTGTAAATGTACCACATTTTCTGTATCCATTCCTCTGTGGAGGGACATCTGGGTTGTTTCCAGCTTCTGGTTATTATAAATATGGCTGCTATGAACATAGTGGAACATGTGTCTTTATTACATGTTGGAGCATCTTCTGGGTATATGCCCAGGAGTGGAATAGCTGGGTCCTCAGGTAGTATTATGTTCATTTTTCTGAGGGTCTGCCAAACTGATTTCCAGAGAGGTTGTATCATCTTGCATTCCCACCAGCAATGGAGGAGTGTTCCTCTTTCTCCACATCCTCACCAACATCTGCTATCACCTGAGTTTTTGATCTTAGCCATTCTGACTGGTGTGAGGTGAAATCTCAGGGTTGTTTTGATTTGCATTTCCCTGATGACTAAGGATGTTGAACGTCTCTTTAGGTGCTTCTCGCCCATTCGAGTTTCCTCAGTTGAGAATTCTCTGTTTAGCTCACTTCTCCATTTTTTGATAGGGTTATTTGGATCTCTGGCATCTAGCTTCTTGAGTTCTTTGTATACATTGGATATTAACCCTCTATCAGACGGAGGATTGGTAAAGATCTATTCCCAATCTGTAGGTTGTCATTTTGCCCTACTTACAGTGTCCTTTGCCTTACAGAAGCTTTGTAATTTTATGAGGTCCCATCTGTCAATTCTTGATCTTAGAGTGCAAGCCATTGGTGTTCTGTTCAAGAACATTTCCCCTATGCCCAAGTGATCGAGACTCTTCCCCACTTTCTCTTCTATTAGATTCAGTGTATCTGGTTTTATGCGAAGGTCCTTGATCCAGTTGGACTTGAGCTTTGTACAGGGAGATAGGAATGGATCAATTCGCAATCTTCTACATGTAGACTGCCAGTTGAACCAGCACCATTTGTTGAAGATGCTGTCTTTTTTCCACTGGATGGTTTTAGCTCCTTTGTCGAAGATCAAGTGACCATAAGTGTGTGGGTTCATTTCTGGGTCTTCGATTCTATTCCATTTATCTACCTGCCTGTCACTGTACCAATACTATGAAGTTTTTATCACTACTGCTCTGTAGTACAGCTTGAGGTAAGGGAGGCTGATTCCCCCAGAAGACCTTTTATTGTTGAGGATAGTTTTTCTTATCCTGGGTTTTTTGTTATTCCACATGAATTTGAGAATTGCTTTTTCTAGGTCTATGAAGAATTGAGTTGGGATTTTGATGGGGCTAGCATTGAATCTGTATATTGCTTTCGGCAGGATGGCCATTTTAACTATATTAATCCTGCCGATCCATGAGCATGGGAGATCTTTCCATCTTCTGAGGTCTTCTTCGATTTCTTTCTTCAGAGACTTGAAGTTCTTGTCACACAGATCTTTCACTTGTTTGGTTAGAGTCACACCAAGATATTTTATATTGTTTGTGACAATTGTGAAGGGTGTCATTTCCCTAATTTCTTTCTCAGCCTGTTTATCCTTCGAGTTTAGGAAGGCTACTGATTTGCTTGAGTTAATTTTGTATCCAGCCACTTTGCTGAAGTTGTTTATCAGCTGTAGCTAATCTCTGGTGGATTTTTTGGGGACACTTAAGTATACCATCATATCATATGCAAATAGTGATATTTTGATTTCTTCCTTTCCAATTTGTATCCCTTTGACCTCCTTTTGTCTGATTGCTCTAGCTAGAACTTCAAGTACTATATTGAATAGATAGGGAGAGAGAGAGGGCAGCCTTGTCTAGTCCCTGATTTTAGTGGGATTGCTTCGAGTTTCTCTCCATTTAGTTTGATGTTGGCCACTGGTTTGTTGTATATTGCTTTCATTATGTTTAAGTACGGTCCTTGAATTCCTGATCTTTCCAAGACTTTTATCATGAAGGGATGTTGAATTTTGTCAAATGCTTTTTCAGCATCTAATGAAATGACCATGTGGGTTTTTTCTTTGAGTTTGTTTATGTAGTGGATTACATTGATGGATTTCTGGGTATTGAACCATTCCTGCATCCCTGGGATGAAGCCTACTTGATCATGGTGAATGATGGTTGTGATGTGTTCATGGATTCGGTTTGCAAGAATTTTATTGAGTATTTTTGCATTGATATTCATAAGGGAAATTGGTCTGAAGTTTTCTTTTAGTGTTGCGTCTTTATGGGGCTTTGGTATCAGTGTAACTGTGGCCTCATAGAATGAATTGGGTAGTATTCCTTCCATTGCTATTTTGTGGAATAGACTGAAGAGTATTGGTATTAGGTCTTCTTTGAAGATCTGATAGAATTCTGCACTGAACCCATCTGGTCCTGGGTTTTTTTTGGTTGGGAGACTGTTAATGACTGCTTCTATTTCTTTGGGGTTTAAGGGACTGTTTAGATGGTTTATCTGATCCTGATTTAACTTTGGTAATTGGTATCTATCTAGAAACTTGTCCATTTCATCCAGATTTTCCAATTTTGTTTCATATAGGCTTTTGTAGTAGGATCTGATGATTTTTTTTTAATTTCTTCAGAGTCTGTTGTTATATCTCCGTTTTCATTTATAATTTTGTTAATTTGGACACTCTCTCTGTGCCCTCTGGTTATTCTGGCTAAGGGTTTATCTATCTTATTGATTTTCCCAAAGAACCAACTCTTGGTTTTGTTGATTCTTTGTATAGTTCTTTTAGTTTCCACTTGGTTGATTTCAACTCTTAATTTGATTATTTCCTGCCTTCTACTCCTCTTGGGTGTATTAGCTTCTTTTTTTTCTAGAACTTTCAGATGTGCTGTTAAACTGTTAGTGTATGCTCTCTCCAGTTTCTTTTTGGAGGCATTCAGAGCTATGAGTTTTCCTCTTAACACTGCTTTCATTGTGTCCCATAGGTTTGGGTTATGTTGTACTTTCATTTTCATTAAATTCTAGGAAGTCTTTAATTTCCTTCTTTATTTCTTCCTTGACCAAGTTATCATTGAGCAGAGCATTGTTCAGCTTCCACGTATATGTGGGCTTTCTGTTGTTGTTGTTGCCATTGAAAACCAACCTTAATCCGTAGTGATCTGATAGGAGGCATGGGATTATTTCAATCTTCTTATATCTGTTGAGGTTTGTTTTGTGACCAATTATGTGATCAATTTTGGAGAAGGTACCATGAGGTGCTGAGAAGAAGGTATATTCTTTTGATGCAGGATGAAATGTTCTATAGATATCTGTTAAATCCATTTGGTTCACAGCATCTGTTAGTTTCCCCGTGTCTCTGTTTAGTTTGTTTCCAAGATCTGTCCATTGTTGATAGTGGGATGTTGAAGTCTCCCACTATTATTGTGTGAGGTGCAATGTGTGCTTTGAACTTTAGTAGAGTTTCTTTTATGAAAGTGGGAGCTCTTGCATTCGGGGCATAGATGTTCAGAAGTGAGAGTTTTTCTTGGTAGATTTTTCCTTTGATGAGTATGAAGTGTCCTTCCTAACCCTTTTTGATGACTTTTGGTGGAAAGTCAATTTTATCTGATATTAGAATGGCTACTCCAGCCTGTTTCTTGGGGACATTTGCCTGGAAAATTGTTTTCCAGCCCTTTACTCTGAGGTAGTGTTTTTCTTTAACATGGAGGTGCGTTTCCTGGATGCAGCAAAATGCTGGGTCCTGTTTATGGATCCAGTTTGTCAGTCTATGTCTTTTTTTATTGGGGAGTTGAGACCATTGATGTTAAGAGATATTAAAGAATAGTGATTATTATTTCCTGTTATTTTTGATGTTGTTTATGTTGTTTGTGTGGCTATCTTCTTTTGAGTTTGTTGGAAAGTTACTTTCTTACTTTTTCTTGAGTGTAGTTTCCCTCCTTGAGTTGGCGTTTTCCATGTATTACTCTTTGTAGGACTGGGTTTATGGAAACGTACTGTGCAAATTTGGATTTGCCATAGAATATTTTGGTTTCACCATCTATGATTATTGAGATTTGCTGGGTATAGCAGCCTGGGTTGGCATTTGTGTTCTTTTAGAGTCTGTATGAGAGCTGCCCAGGATCTTCTAGCTTTCATAGTCTCTGGTGAGAAGTCTGGTGTAATTCTGATAGGTCTGCCTTTATATGTGACTTGCCCTTTTCCCTTACTGCTTTTAATATTCTTTCCTTGTTTTATGTATTTGGTGTTTTGACTATAATGTGCCGGGAGGAATTTCTTTTCTGGTCCAGTCTATTTGGCGTTCTGTAGGCTTCTTGTATATTTATGTTCATCTCTTTCTTTAGGTTAGGGAAGTTTTGTTCTATAATGTTGTTGAAGATATTTACTGGTCCTTTAAGTTGGGAGTCTTCACTCTCTTCTATACCTATTATCCTCAGGTTCTGTCTTCTCATTGCATACTGGATATCTTGGGTGTTTTGGGTTAAGAGCTTTTTGGATTTTGTGTTTTCTTTGACTGTTGTGTCCATGTTTTCTGTGGTATCTTCCACACCTGAGATTCTCTCTTCCATCTCTTGTATTCTGTTGGTGATGCCTGAATTTATGACTCCTGATTTCTTTCCTATGTTCTCTAACTCCAGGGTTGTCTCCCTTTGTGATTTCTTTATTGTTTCTATTTCTGTTTTTAATTCCTGAATGGTTTTGTTCATTTGTTTGATTGTGTTTTCCTGTAATTCTGCCCGTTTGATTGTGTTTTCCTGTAATTCTTCAAGGGATTTTTGTGTGTCCTCTTTAAGGGTTTCCAGTTGTTTACCTGTGAGCTCTTGTATTTCTTTAGGGGAGTTATTTATTTCCTTCTTAAAATCTTCTATCATCCTCTTGATAAGTGATTTTAAGTCTGAGTCTTCCTTTTCCTGGTGTGTTGGGGTATCCAGGGCTGGCTGTGGTGGGAGAGCTGGGTTCTGATGGAAGCCAAGTAGTCTTGGTTTCTGTTCCTTGTGTTCTTGCCCTTGCCTTTTGCCATCTGGTTATCTTTGGTGTTAACTGGTCTTTCTCTCTCTGACTGTGGCTTGTCTTTCCTTCAAGCCCAGATGTCAATATTCCTGGGAGACCAGTTCTCTCTCCTGGCTTTTCTTCAGACTCTTCATCTGGAGTCTTCCTGTTGCTGGCTTTTCCACACAAGTGGGCAGCTCGCTTTTTCCCTGCGCTGTTTGTCTTTGGAGGCCTGGTGGCCCAGGCAGAAGTCTCCCGCCCCAGGTGGAAACCTGCAGGCTTTTCCTCAGATCCTGTGTCTGGAGCCCTCCTTCAGCTGGCTCCTCCACACAAGTGGGCAGGTCACTTTCTCCCTGCGCCTTTTGTCTATGGAGGCCTGGTGGCCCAGGCAGGGGTCTCTGGCCACAGGTGGAAGCAGACAGGCTCTTACCTCCCGGCTTTGGCTTTTCCTCAGTCCCTGCGTTTGGAGCCCTCCTTCCGCTGGCCTGTGCATCCTTCTTATTCCATTCCTACCATCTCTTCCGACTTTCACAGGCTTTCTCATTGTGTCTGGAGAAATCTTGTTACAGCAATACTCTGTTCTCGCTGGGGAAAATTGCTGCAGATTGATTTCAGTTGAATGGAAGATCTGGGCGCAAATATCTTGCTCCTGTGACAGGGTTAACTGCTTCTAATCTTAACTTTCATCTATTAGGTGAGATAGCAAGAGAAGCTCTGGGTTGCTTAGAGTATGAAATAGAGCATGAATCAAGGTAGTGTGTGTCTCTCGCAAAGTACCTAGAAAGGGGTAGCTGCTGTAGTTATTGCTCCAAGGTGCAAGAATCCCACAGGCTAGATCGCTGTAATATTTTGCTCACACTGCATCGTGGGGTAGGCTGGTGCAACAGTACTTGGTTTTGTTGCACCTGAACCTGAGAGGAGTGTAGATGGTCCTGCATTCAGAGGAAGCTGAGACAACACACACTCCTTAGACGGTGGGGCTTTCTAGACAATGTGACCCTGGCCACTTTAGTCTTCTGCAGAGCTGTTACAGGACTTTCGATTCCATTCCCAGCAGTGGCAGCTGTTGTATTTCTCTGGGAATGACTAGGGCAGGCACATTTGCTCTCACTCTTCAATATTCTCACGAGTAGGAGGCCTTTACTCCGAAGGAGTTTTCAATGGCTTTCCAAGAATTTCTGTTTTAAGGATCTTATCAATTTTGAAGGTTTTTTTTCCCCCCAGAATTTGGGAATTTTTTCATCAATCAACCAACATTTGATAAATTATTTTGAGTTACAGACTTTATGAAACATAGCTAAAATATCCAAAATCTCAAGATGAAAGCATTCGACATGATTCTTGGTTTTTTATTTATTTATTTATTTATATATTTTTGGTTTGTTTCTATGTTTTTGGAAGGCCTAACAAGAATGGAAACTTAAGTTTGAATTTTTTCTAATAGAATGCTTGAACTTTGCTTAGCTCCTTTAAATACTTTTTAAAAATACATATATTTATATTTTTCTACAAGAAAGGAGTTCATGACAGGAAAAAGCAATAACAGCTCTAAGAATATGAAAGACCATGTGTGCTGCTATTTAAATGATATAGTCATGCATATTTTACATGATTTCTTTAATTAAGACTTCTAACTCTTATACCTCTTTCGGATAAACATTATTTTCTTCCTTGTAGAACCTATTATAGAGCTCTGTGTGAAAAAGGATACTAACTTGTTATATCAAATCAGTGACTTTTTGTGTCCTTGATGGGAACCACATATTTTAGAGAACTGTCTTGGCTCTACCTTCAACTCTGTCAGCAGATTCCAGTCTGGGTAGAAATGGTCTCTAAGGTTGGGACCTGACAAAATTCCCTGCTTGGTTTATAGGTACTTCCGAAAGCATTCTGCTGTATATATAGCATTTGTTGTTGATTATTTGTGATTTCTGGTGATTTCTATAAAATGTTGGCATCAGATTCTTGGTGAGGCATATAATCCTCTAATATAACTATGAAGAAATCCGATGTGATTTATGTCTTTCTTACTTATGTTGCCTATACTGAGAACATTGTAGCTTTGGAGGCTGCCTGTGTTTCATTTTGCCATACATAATTATGTTATGAACATAGACAGTCTTAAAACTTTGTTGGCCAGCCAGGTGTGGTGGCATATGCCTTTAATCCCAGTACTCGGGAGGCAGAGGCAAGAACTCCATGAGTTCAAGGTCAGGATGGTCTACTGAGCCCAGTACAGCCAGGGTCACAAAGAAACCAAAAGAAAAAAATCGTTGGTTATATTCTATCAATCATGTAACCATCTTGATTTTCTATCTGTTTTGTTGAGCTTTTATACTGATGTCCACCATATGCTTCAATGCAAGGCTAGTTTACTTATCTTCCTTATCAAGTAAACCTAAATATAAAGACCCCTACCTGTGGATCAGAACTTAGGTGCTGCACACACTCCACACTGTTAAAATGTCAGCATTCCATTCTGGTGAACAGCAGGTGAAGATGTAGTAGTCAAGGACCATTCAAGAGGCAAGTTTTGTTATCTGGCAATTCATCTGGTTTTGGCATGATTACTATATGTAAACTTTAATATTTTTTTTAAAAAAATACTGCCCAATCTTCTTAATTTTCCAACCTGAGCATTATTCCAATACTACAAATGGCTAACAGAAATGCAAACATTACATAGGCAAACTACAAAATAAATCACTGACTCAATCTTATCTTTACAATTGTAATTTTTGGGTGAAAGCCAAGAATGGATGTTTTGATGGTGCTTATGAATACGAAGTGCTCCTCCCTCCATTGTTACAGGAACAAAGATCACTTGCTTTGAATGGCTCAAGATATGTAAACACAGCTGGCCCAATAGTTTGAGTGGCACTGAAGCACAGAACTAGAGGAGATGGGCTTAAGGGTAACCCAGGAACTCACATGCTTTTGTGTAAAAGAATCTCAGAGTTCACACTGTATCTATTCCTGATTGTGAAGACAATCTTAAGGGCTCCTAAGAAGTCCATCCCTTACTTAGATGTAGAGTCTTTCTGTATAGCCAGCCTTAGAACCATATATAAGTTACTTAACTCCAAGCTAAGAAAAATTCCAAGAACTTTAGAGACTCTTATGTAAAGTTACCAGATTTTAATCTTGCCAAATAAATAATAAAAACCAAAACCACTGATTAGTATCTGTTGTTTCATTAAAATGCATTTGACACAAAATGTATTATTAATAAATACTAGCCCTTTAAATAGAACACGAGCCTTGCAAAAACTGTTTCTTATTATGCCACACATCCTAAGAACATACTGACATGCACAGTGTAGTGTTTCGGGACCACAGGCTTTTCCCAGGTGTGGTAGATGCTGTGGAGATGAGCAAAAGTCTGAGCTCAGGGCACCACATGGTGGAGGATCGATCATCTTTAGAGTCAAGCGATGGGAAAATTTGCTGAAGCCTAAGACCTCACTTTCCTCTACTGTGCTGCTTCAGGACTGCAGAGGCATGATGCACATGTAGCTCATGAACACTGTGGGGCTCTTCAGAGGAAAGTCCTGCACTGAATGCCCTCATGGGACTTTTGTCTGAGGCTCAGGAGATATATTGCAACTGTAGCGAAGCCAGGAAAATATTTTAGTCCCTAAAAATCTCATCCAGAGCATCTTAAATAGATGTGTACATGTTAGTTGCAAGGGATAAATCCAATGACGTGAAAAACAAAATGTCCAAATGCACGGCCACAGAAGTGGTTATCTCGACTTCTTCGTTTTCCCATAATCTTCACTGAGACATTTCCTTTCACAACACATTGCTTCCTCAAACCGAGCAAAGGTTACTGGAAGCCTCATGTTTGGCCTTTCATATGATGACCTGTTTTACTTTTACATAGACAACAAATTTTTAATCACTTAGGAGATGCTTCCTGCAAGGAAAAAAAAAAAAATAGCAGAAACAGCACCAGCAACAACAGTCTGAGCGAAGAGAGAGGTGGCATCGTGGCTGCAAGGCTAACCCACCAGTTCCTCAGTCACTCACTGGGTTCAAAGTACATATGATTCGAATTTGAACCTCAGCAAAACTGCCAATTAACACATCACAAACCTTCATGGTCGATTGCAAATATTCAAAACCTAGAGTGTTAAATCTGCAAATACCGGGACTCTCCTGCACAGCTCTCTGGCAGTTCAGTGTTATATAATTTGGGGTGAGAAATCCAGGTTGCTGTTGGGAATGAAAACGATCATAAACTGCATCTTCCTTTGTTTCAATCCAAAGAGCAGTAAAAAGAAAAGAAAGAAAAAAAAAAGTACTTTAAACTAACACAGCCATTGTCTGTATGAATTTCTGTCTTCACTACTCATAGTAAAAAAAGATATTCTGAACTAGGAAATTGTAATTACCCAACACTGTTCAGGAGGAAAATCAGGTGAAAGGTCTCTTTACTACTGAGGTACTATGCTCAGAAAGGAGATTTTACATGTAACAGCAAACTAAAAAGTATTTCACATCTTCCAGCATTCTTCAGGGATTTCATGTTCTTTCAAAATAAACTTTAAATACTTTGCCCGGTTCTGTGCATGATGACAGATTTTGAGATGGAAAAAAAATCAGTCACTGTGTAGCTAAACAAGTGGAATGTTTGTGTCTTGACTGAGTGATGAGTTAGTCTTAGCAGACAGTGCTGGGATGGGAAACTCACCGTATAAAGTACCATGTCACTAAGGTCTGATCAAACATCGTTTATCTGGGGAGAACACTGAAGGGCACATAATCCTTAAGTCAGAAACAGAATGTGTGGTGGGTGAGTGCTCCACACTCAGCTCATTCTCAGATTTCACTGATCTCAAAGGGAATGAGTTAGGAAGCTTTAGAGTCAAGTAATACATAATTAGTTTAAGTGATTTAAAAAAGAAAAATACATATTTTATTTATTCCTTTGTTCCAAGAGGTCAAATTATTTAAAATTAAAAGATGGTAATTGACAAAATATTATATGTAACTATTTTATTAAAAATTAAAATATAGATTTGTTCGCAATTTTCATATTCTTGTGTTGACAAAAAGCAGTGCATCAGTAGAAAACAGAACAGTCACATGGTCTAAAGCTCATCAGATGCACCATGGGTACACTTTTGTTAGTCCTAAGAATAATTCCTTATACAGAATTCTGCTATCAGTGCGTGGGAGATGAGAAGACTGAATCTTAGAGAAGCTGAGGACTTTATCTAACAACTTCTTTGTGGTTCCACAACACACAATTTCACCACTATATTACACAATACATACCATGCTACCCCACCTCCACATAACAGTGGGGAAGACAGAAGTGTAGTAAGATTCAAAGGCATTCGTCGATGCTTCATCAGTAAATGTGAGGTGAGTTTAGTGCCCCTATGGTGCATATTTGTAAATGTCTGAGACTGACATGCATGCCTCCCCAGAGCAGGTGTTGAAGGCCTCACAGCTGCCAGCCCCAGTGGCTCCTCCCTCTTCCCTTACATAGGAAATTTCTAAGAATGCTTTCTGTGTGTTCTTTAAGCAACCTGTCATTTTCTGACATTTATTGTAGTTATTTGTGTTCTTATTATAATGCCGTCTATTAGACTCCAGGTTTCTGTATATAAGAAGATTTGGTTGTTTAATTTATCAAGGGCTTTATATATAGAAAGAATTTAACATAGGTATATTCTAAAGATATGATTAATTACTCTGTAGGTGTATATGTTCTTGATTCCTCTGATCATATTGTAGGTTTTTATACATTGTTTCAGATTATATATTAACAAACATTAATCTTCGTGACACTTGAGACGCTATTTTAAAAGGCAGAAAAAGTAAGATTATTTCCTCTGACCACTGTCAGGGAAAGCCATTAGGAGGAAAAGGTTAGACAATAGGCTACAGAGACTTTAATAACAACTGTTCTGAGTTGCAAATTCTAGGCTGGACAGAAGATTTGTATCCATATAGTTAACAAATGTTATTTATTTTAATGTAGAATTTTAGACAAAAATCAAAAGGTTAAAATAAGACTGCAGATTATCTTCAGGCCTGTGAAGATGCTGACTAACTCTAGAAACCACTTTTCTTCTGGGATATGTGGTGTGCTGTGTTAACTGTTATGCCAAGGTATCTATACAAACCACTACAAGCTAAAATAAAAAGTTTGTTTCTGGAAATACCCAGCATTCCAACCATTTTAATGAAGCTATATAATTTTAAATTTATTTCAGTGGGACTCGTGCACAATATTATTTTGTTTTTGTAGAATAACTGCTTTGAAAAATATAACAACTGTTATGTGTGTTGGTCTTATTATGAACACAAGAGTGGCATAGAGTTCCTTCTACAACAGCTTAATCCCAGTGAACTGTTTGTAAAGAAGTTGATTCTCATAGGAGTCATAAAAACCAGGATGTTCAGCTTGGTGAAGGGTGACTGTTGTCTAGGAATCAACAGTGGGAAAGGGGAGTGGGGGAGTAGATCTCAGGCTTACACTTAAAATTGGCTCCTAGGCTCCCAGGTGACTTAAATAGACTCATCATTAGATCTTAATACCATTTAAAGGAACCAGGGATGTAAAGTCTGTTCAGCCATGTAGAAGACATGATTTTACAGCTAATTTACATGATTTTATGAACTGACACATATTTAAGTTAAAAATAGTGAAATTTGCTTGTGGAAAGAGAGACATTGGCTTTGGTGTTGGGTTACCCAGAGAAGGAGAACTTTTCCACTGTTGAGGTTGCTGGAAGAGAAGAGACACAAGAGCAAAGTTGGAAGGCTGAATGAATGGCAGAAAAACCCAAACTCCCATTAAAAGACAGACAGCCTTTTCTTTCTTGTTTTTGTTTTGTTTTGTTTTTATATTCAAGTAAACCCTTAGTCTTTCAAGGTTCATCTCAAGGAACACTTTCTTCATGAAGCATTCCCAATACATTCTTCTTCCTACCAGTTGGGTCACTGCAGTTGTTCAATTGAGAAATATCATCTATAGGTTTTCATAACTGAACACTTGGTTCCCACTGGGTACCACCATGTGGGTAGGTTATGGGAAGGTTATGCAGAGGTGCAGCCTTGCTGGAGGAAATACTGGGGGCAGACTTAGAGAGCTTCTAGCCTCATTCCACTTCCTGTTCACTTTCTTTGCTCCACATTTGTGGTTATAAATCTGATTTCTCAACCACCTGCTTTGGCCACAGACCACCATTAGATCACCATACCTCCTCCACTACTGTGGACCCACCCTCTGGAACCCCAAATAAACACTTCCTTCTGTAAGTTGTTTTTGGTGGTGTTATGTCATCCCAGAGCCAAAAAGGAAACTTATACAGTTCCTATGGTGTTATTAGAAATTAATGCATGTTAATAGCTTAGATTACTCATTCTTGATGTGACATTTTCATATATGCAGATATCGTGCTTAATGCTCATTCTCTGTAAATGGTTTTATGTGCTATTAAAAAACAACTACAAATTGACTATTCTCTCCTGTTCTCAAGTAAAAGGACCGTCACTGCTTTCTCCCAGTGTTCACAGCTACCAGCGATTTTACAGTTCATGGGACATGAAGTCAATTTAGCATCCTGTTCCCAGGGCTTAAGTATTGTATCTCTTGGAACTGAGACACCTGGGGACAGGCTGCTGTCTCATTTTCCTGCCTTGTTCTGTCCTCTCATGTTCATTTACATCAGCTCCTCTCATCTCTTACACTCACCCAGGACGACTGGAATTTCTTGTCAGTTCCCTTTTTGTCTTATTTTTGTATATTTTCCTATTCTTTTTAGCATAACTCTCAACATATTAATTTTTAAGAACTTAATGTGTACCATTCTAAATTTAATTTCTATAATTAAAATTCACACACACACACACACACACACACACATATGGATAAGTGTATCCACCATGTACCCCTAACTTCCTTTTTTCTCACTACTTCCTCCTCCTTGTTTGAACAAATGTCCTCTTCATTCTTCTATGTTCTATGTCTATGTCACTTTCTCTTCTATTTTCCTTTTCTATAGAGATTTTGAATTATGTGACTATATAAACTCTAGTAATGACAAATGAGAGAAAATATGTACTATTTGTCATTTTGAAACTGCACTGGTTCACATACTATGACTGTCTCCAGTTGCATCCATTTTCCTGAAACTGACATAATGCAAGTTCAATTGTGAATATATGCCACCTTTTCTTTATTCCTCTGTTGTTGGACACCTAGGTTGGTTCCATAACTTAGCTGTTGCAAGCTGGGCAGCAGAAAACATCAGTGTGAAATTGTCTCTGTGATATGTTCACTCGAAGTCCTTGAGCAATAGCCAAGAGTAGTATAGCCAGGTCATACAGAAAGTTTATTTTTAGTTTTTTGTTTGTTTTATTACTTCCATTCTGACTTCCATAGTGGGCAGACTAGTTTAGAGCACCACCAGCAGTGTATAAAGCGTTCTTTCTGTCTATATCCCATGTAGAATTAGTTGTTGTTTGTTTTCTTAGAGACTGACATTCTGACTGGGGTAAGACAGAGTCTCAATGTGGTTTTGATTTGCATCTCTCTGGTGGCTGGTGTGGTTAAAGAATCTTTAATGTGCTTATTGGCTGTTTCTATTTCACCCTTTGCAAACTGTCCAGTTATTGATTTATTTATTGGGTTGTTCCACTTGTATGGCTTAGTTTTTTACATTCTAGATATTGATCATTTATCAGACATAAATTTGATAAAGATTTTCTATTCTGCAGACCTGTCCCCTCGCTTGACTCTGCCCCCTGATGTAAAGAAGACTTTTGAAAATGTTGGTGAGGTCCTGTTTGTCAATTGTTGGCACTATTTCCTGAGTGACTAAAATCCTTATCACAAAATCCCTTCTATGTTCAGATCTTGATGTCTTTTCTCTATTTATTTCCTCTAGAATTTCAGAGTTTAGAATTTAAGTTCTTTGCATAAGGTAATTGATCAATTTATAGTTGATTTTATGTGAGGTGAAAGATAGGTATCTAGTTTTATTCTTCCACCTGTTAGATATCCTACGTCTTAATACTGTTTGTTAAAAGGACTGGCTATAGCTTTGTGGGTTGATAGCTGGATCTTCTATTCTGTTCTACCAATTTACACACCTGTTTTTGTGCCAGAAGCATCTGATTTTTATTACGATGACTCTGTGGTATAACTTGAAATCAAATATAGTGGTACTTCTAGCATTATTCTTTTTGCCTAGGATTGTTTGAGCTATCTAATTGCTATTTTCTATTTCTGAGAAGCATAGCATGGGTATTTTAATGGGAACTACCTTAAATACGTAGGTTGCTTTTGGTAGGACAGCCAATTTCGTAGTATTACTTATTTCAATCTATGAGCATGTCAATCTATCATCTACTGAAGTTTGCCACCAACTGACTTCGTTGCCCCTCAAAGCCCTGGGAATGGCAACATGACCTGAGAACTGTGCTCCATCACCTGTATGTTTCCCATGCCAGACAGAAGCTAGGCACCTCCTGACAGTCTTTAATGATGCTCTTGCTTTATCTCATCCGTTCTTAAAGGTGCTATTTGTAAACTTCATACCACCTTTCTGAAGTTGTCTCTTTACTCTCAGCTGATAATCTTGGCTTCTGTTTCACAGAGTAAATACTGGTTATCAGGGAAGATATCTCTTTCTACCGACTCCTTACCTCTGAAATCTGTTTACCTTCACTATCCTGTTGCCAAGATTTAAAGACCTCTCCCCCTGTGAAAATACATATCTCTGCTAGCACTGCCAGAGAGGCCTCCTCTTCTCACCTAAAATACGGCTTAATGTCCTTTCCATGTGAAACTAAACTGACCTCTTTACTGAGTTCAATAATGGTGCCACAGTGTCTGAGTCCTAACTCTTAATAGCTGTGAGTTGGACCTTAATTGGACATAGTGTCTTTGCAAGCAAGCTACAGTTAAATTAAACTGTTCAAGATGAGATCATCCTGGATCATTGTGGATCCAAAACCAAATGGGAGGCTTTTGAATATAATTCCGAAAAATGTTCACTTTCTGGCCTTCAGCATTAGTATATGGGTTATTTTATATCCTGTCTTTGTCTACCCTCCCTTGGATTCCTCTGATCCCTCATATTTACCACACATCAGATCTCTGTATTGTTGTACAACATAAAATATGCTCTCATATTCCACACCTCTGTGTATGGTGTTCTCTTTGCCTAGAACATTCTTCTCCTCTTGATTACTGCTTCATCTATTAGTAAAGATTTGACTCAGATGGCCCTCTTACCACTGTGAATTAGTTAAAGGTAAACACTGCCAGATTTACATTCTTACCTGCCTTTCCTCCTAATGAAAATTATGGACTCTCCCAAAACACACACACACACACACACACACAGCCTCTAGAGAGGTCGATGAACCTAAAGCTGCATTTCCTGAACACTGATCTTGACAGTGTCCCACTAGGACTGCTTACCTCACCCTGTTCACTATTACTGCAAAGCTGGTCTATGTCTTAAGATTGGTAAAGACAAAGTCATTTAACAAATCTCAGTTCAGGTTGCGGCCTGATCTGCACTTGCTGGTTTAGGAGAGATTGTAGAGTAGGGGAAAGAATATCCAAAGTAGAAAGAAGATGAGTGACAACACAGTGACAGAGATGTAATGCCATCATATATATTCATCTAGAAGACTAAAATAGGCAATATAAACAGGGCAGCAGTGGCACATGCTTTTTTATTCCCAGCACTCAGGAGGCAGAGGCAGGCAGACCTCTGTGTGTTTCAGGCCAGCCTGGTGTGCAGAGCAAGTTCTGGGACAGCCAGAGCAACAGAGAAACCATGTCTTGAGAACAAAATAAAGCAAAAACCAAATAAACAATAAAAAAGGCAACACAAATATGGGGTAGTATAAAGTGTGATTTGACGTAAAGAACAGTGAGAAGCTTGCACACATTTCTGAACAAGGGAAATGACAATAGAACATGGAAGAGAAAACAGTGGAAATGGTAATAAAAAGTAAATGATGATGATGGTAAATGTTCTGTCATGTAGACCCAGCGAGGATGGAGAGTGAAGAAGAAGATGGAGAAGGTGGCGAAGCTCAGGGTGGAGAAGGGAGAAGAGGAAAGGAGAAGGAGGGGAGAGGAAGAGGAAGTGGGAGGAAGAAAAGTAAAAGAAGGAAGAAACAAGAAGGAAGGAGGAGAAGGAAAAAGGAGGAAGAGGGGAAAGGGGATAGGAGAAGGGAGGAGGGACCAGGAGGAGGAGGGAAGAATAGGTGTCTCCAGCAATGGCTGGTTAAATGGCTGAGGTAGCAAGAGGAATAAAAGATCAGAAAGGAACTGGAATAAAAATTCTGAAAAGAAGAAAGGCAATTTGGTGAAGGGTTACTACTGGAAAGAGCCTATGAGATGGGAAGACCAAGGGATGCAAAACCATTGGAGGAACCCTCCTTACTGGGATGGTATATTGCACCCAGCACAGCTGATACCTTTGCCATCTTATGCACTAAACTAGATTCCAATGTATATAATTCTATATGCTTCCTACAAAATTTGCAATTCCACCAAATTCTAAGAGGTGAAAAAAGTGTACAAGTAATGTATCCAGAATATGTCAAAATGTTCACATTGGAAAGATCCCAGAAAGCAGCAGAATATCTACTGTGAATACAATAGCATCTAACTGTTGGCCGTGTTTAGATTTTATTCACTAAGGGTTTTCAACACAAGCAACATCAAGAATGCATTTGTTGGTTTTGCAAGTTTCTGTTTGATTATCTCATGAAGTCATTCGCAAGGTTTCTGATTTCAGCATCATCTTAAGGTAGGCATTTGCATCTAAATATATTTCCATAGAAATGGTGCATAGAGGACAAAATGGAGCTTGGGGATAACATAAGTTAAAGGATTCAGTAACTTTCTCGGCTCTGGGATAAGGTAAAGTATTTTGGTGTCTGAAACATTATCCATTGTGCCCAATCAAGTTTAAGTTAAATTAGGATCAGACCTAAATTTAGGTTGCGGGCAATTGAGGACATTGCTTCACTGTCATTTTGTTACTTCAGGGTTCAAATCATTCAGAGGAAGACAAGATTTAGGGAGATTGTGTTCAGAACATGCAGAAGAAGTGGTCTTACCATCAGTCCTTTATATTGATTAGAATGGATAGCCAGGAGTAAACATGACTAGCTCTAGACTGGGGGAGTCAAGGTGAATGTTTCCTTCTGTTTTATTGAAATATGATTGAAAAAAGTTTATACTTAAGGCATATTAGTATTACACTTAAAACATGTATATACTGCATGTTATAGTTCATATAGAAACCAACCTCTGACAGGCTCCTGTACTAAAGCACCTATCCCCAATAGATGATACTTTGGAAGATTCTAGAAACTTTAGATTTCAGGTAGATGAAGGAAGTAGGTAACTGGGAAGATCTTGGGGGGGGGCATCTCTAGTCCATATGAACGTTTTGTTTTCTCTCTGTTTCCTGTCTGAAATAAGCTCAAGGAATGCCTCTACAACATGCTCCTGCTGCCTTCATGGTCCACCCAAACCACATGGGGAGAAGCAACCACTGATTTGACCCTCTGACACTCTGAGCCCCAAATAACATGAGTCACAGGGAATCTTATAATATAACCAATACACTGTGAAATGATTTCTATAATCAAGCTAATTCAAATATCTACCATCTCATATAGTTACTGTGTGTTTATACATGTGATGACCTAATTCTCTTAGTAAATTCTAAGTGCTTAGTACGTAACCATTAATTATAGTTAAAATGCTGTATGTGAGATTCTTTTTCAGAACTTGATCATCTTATAACAGGAATTTAATCCATTTGATCAATGTTTTATCCAGCTCCCCTACATGCCAGCTTCTCAGAGCTATTGCTGCATCCCTTGCTTTTTTACGGATTTTTAATATGTCATGAGTAAGTAACTGTCTTTGAATTGCACTTGTTTCTCTAAGCAAAATGTCATCTAGGTTCACCTACATTCTCACTGATGGTAGGATTTTCTTCTTTGGTTTTGGGGACTTTCGTTCATAAGGTTAGGTACTTTTATTAGTGCTATGACTCATTGTGGGTGGTGCTATTCCTGGGCTTGTGATCCTGGGTTTTATAAGAAAGTAGCCATGAGGAACAAGCCGATAAGCAGTATCCCTCCATTGCCTCTGCGCCCACTCTTGTCTCCAAGTTCCTACCCTGCCTAGGTTCCGGCCATGACTTCCTTTGATGATGTGGAAGTATAAGTTGAATAAACCCCTTCCTCCCCAAGATTTTTTCGGTCGTGGTATTTCATCACAGCATTGGAAACCTTAAGACATTTACTATAGCCACTTGTAGCTTATAGGTCTTTTAAAAATAATTATTTCAAATTAATTGCCAGACTCCATGTCTCCATTTCTATGGGATCAGTTGCTGGAAAGTCTCTGTGTTCACTGGTGGCATCATGGTTCCTTGATTTTCTTTCTTCTATTTTTTGTTTGTTTGTTTGTTAGTTTGTTTTTCGAGACAGGGTTTCTCTGTGTAGCCCTGGCTGTCCTGGAACTAACTCTGTAGACCAGGCTAGCCTCGAACTCAGAAATCTACCTGCCTCTGCCTCCCAAGTGCTGGGATTAAAGGCGTGCGCCACCACTGCCTGGCTTCTTTCTTCTATTTTTAAAGAATCCATATTTTGTTCTGTACTTGTAAAGTCACTCATTTCTCTAGTTTTCATTGACTGGATACAGAAGAAATATGTCTTGATAATATTGCCCAAATAGAGATCCACATTCTCTATAGTTGTGCATACTGGATGCCTCTTGCTGCTCACTGTGGAGGATTCTTAAGGTAGTAGGCCTTCTTTCAACCTGGCAAAGCCATGCTAGGTAATGAAAATCATGTGCTACAGTAGTTCTTTGAAACAACAGATTGTGTGCATCTATTCAATCTTGTATAGCTGAACTAGATGACTGCATATGCTTTTGAGCCACCTGGAAAAAAACCCTAATATTCACCACCTACAGTTGTGGTGGGGTGTAGACTTGTCTGAGGAACCAGCCAGAAGGGTGGGGAAGCAAACCAATGGGCCAGTTGTAGAGGTGTTGACAGGCATGACATCCTCCCTACGTGGCTCATAGGCATGCCTCCTGGTGGAGTCCTTAAAGCAGCCAATAGTAGCCATTTATTGAATTTTAAGCCTGTTTATTGTGAGTGTCAAGTGTCTTTTCTATTCCCATCCTTGCTTAGCCACTCAGACACATTGATGTCATTATCTTGGGTGGGGCAAGGGAGAGGTGGGTGTCCTGGGTAGCACCCTCTACAGTTTGGGAAGTTGATGCTTAGTTACCACACTCTCAGTTCCTCCTGGGGGGAACAGTGTGCTGAGACGTGTCCATCTTGGTGCTTGAGGTAGGTACGCTACCTTAGGGGAGAGGAATAATGCAGCTATTATAAAACTATTCTTTTTACCCTCTTCGGCATGTTTAATTTTAGATCCTTCCCCCAATAGCACTGTGCCAGAACTTCTTCGCAGTGAATAAATGTCTGTGAGTGATTATCAAACCCAGTTCACCAGGGGGCAAACCTCTATCCTTATTGATAAGTAAGTATGAATTAATGTAAATCCTGTAATAGATTCCCTCCTCTAGAGTCTCCAGTCAGAAAGACAGTCAGAAAGGCAGTCCAAATTTATACTGCTTTTCTAAGATAAACAATTCAAGAGCTCAGAGACTTGCATGTTGTTTTGGTTGAAAGTTTCCTCGCAAACAATAATATGACTATCTAGATTGTCAGACATCTTGTGGACATAGTTATCAATTTTTAAAAACTTTTTATTTTTAAATGCAAATGTTCACTGCAATGGGCCATTGGTCTGTTTTGAGGCTTCTGCTACACTATCAATATTTGCATCCATGTGAGGAGTCCTCTAGGGTATCCTGTTGTTGCCCTGTGTTATGGAGATCCTGCAGATCCAAAAGCTTTCATGTGTTCCAGCAGAGCATAGATGGGGTAGATAATAGAGTGGGTCAACTCAAAACCCTGGATCTAGACCTGGAAGGTAGTTGAGTTGGCCAGCTTGCCAGCTCTCCTGTGCCCACATCACCATGGTGAGCTCTCCAGCACTGTTCTGGATAGCTCATCTAATGCCACAGTTGGCAAAAGGCAGGGTCAGCTCTCCTACTTTTATGTGCTCAGCCAGCTCACCTATGTCTTTGCCACCAGGGCCAGCTCTATCCTGCTGCCCAGGTGAGATGCAGGGCCCATTCTCCAGAGAGCTGCAGCCAGTAAAGGGCAGGGATAGCTCTCCTGCTCTCATGACCTCAGGGTCAGCTCTCCTGCCTGCCAGTGGTGTCAAGTGTTGAGGTAGGGGGAGGGCATCTCTCCTTTGCTCAAGCCACCCTTCAGCAGACTAGGGGTAGGGTCAACTTCCTGTTCCTGCTTCCCTCATCCCCCACCATCAGAGATCAGTGTCATCTCTACTGTGCTGTCGAGGTGAGGGGCAGGGATAGTTCTCCTTAGTGTGGTGACTGATGAGGGGTAGGACCAGTACAGCATAGTGCCTCAGATGGTAGTCCAGACCAGGGACATCTGCATGGCTTTTGGTGGTAACACAGTCCTGGGACATCAACACAGACTCTTCTTGTCATAAGACCATGGACACAGACATGACCCCTGGCAGCAGCAGATGTCCCCACAGACTCAGGGGGCAGTGTAGACCATTCAGATCAGCATGTCCCCTTGTGGCAGCATGGCCCTTAGATATCCACATGGTGTCAGGTGGCAACCCACACCACAGACATCTTCCTGGCTTTTGGTGGTAATTGGGCTACAGACATAGACACAATCCCTCCCCCCCCCCCTCCGGCTTCAGCGGGACCATAGATCCAGACATGACCCTTGGCATCAGCTTGGGCCAGGACCTCACCACGGTCTCCCTATGTCTGGCTGTTTCTCACTGCTGTTGAGACTTCATTTCCACCTTTCTCCACACTGTATGAACCCTTCAGCTTTCCTTTCTCTTCTGTCTCTCCACCACACACTCCCATCTCCATCACCTCTTTGTCCATTGTAGTGGCTCCTGCAGCAGGTGCTTGGGTGTCTTCCTTCTGGCCACCCTGGGTCAAGGGACTGTGGTAGGCATTTAAGCATCCTTCTTTGGGCCACCCGGGCACCAGCAGAAAGTTCTAAACATCATATTGACATTTCTATTAAGCAGTGGCTTGTGGCATTTTCGAGCACAGAATTCCATAGACACATTTGATCTCCACTGACTCCTAGCACAAGAGACAATGCTTTAAATTAGGCTTGTTAAGCATGAAGTTTTAATAGTTTCTGAAAGAAATAATATACCTGTGCAGCCTACATGATTTGCACACTGCTGGAATGTTGACTCCTGTCATTTTTTATTCCACGGGCTGCAGAAATTTGCAAGTTCATTCTTCTATGACTTTGGCTCAGTGTAAGAGACCCCAGAGTTCTTCTAAGCAGGACACAGTCCTTCCCACAGCAGACATCACCATAATCCCTTGTTTTTCCAGTCTGTCCTTGAACTCAGAATCCTCTTGCTTCAGTCTCCTAACTGCTCGGATTACTGTGCTCATTGCCCTGATGTCTTAAAGGTCAACCATAATCTTTTCAGTGAGAGAGATGGACTGCAAAGGACTTCACTGGAAGCAGCATCCTTGTGTGTCCACAGCATGAAGCACAGCCATTCTATTTCAGAGTGGACTGATATGCTAAGACCAACCAGATGATGTCTAGAAGCAAATAAGAGCACAAGGAAGCAGGTGATAGTGATTTGGCTTCTCGTTCCTCTTTTCTCTATCAGAGGGAAGAGGTGGGGACAGAAACACAGAGCGCTCAACACGTGCAAGGTATTTGTCACCTCATTCCCTGAGTCTACTAACAGGATCCCAGTTTACAGATGACCTCTGGGTTCTATACATACATACATACATACATACATACATACACACATACATACACACACACCCACACACACACACACAGCAGGCAGTAGTCCTTTAAAAATAAAGTAGTTATGTAGTATGAAGAGAAATGTAACTCTGCAATGGTGCCTAAGAAAATATTTTTAGATGGTCTGTGTAATACTCTATATTCTCACTATTACTGACTTCCATATGAAAATACTAGTTAATGAATTGTTTCAATAATTCTTTGGCCTCAAGAGCTATCAGGAAGGGTGGTAGTCAGGGGAAGGTTATCCAACAGAGTATCAATGCATTTTTATATCATTTTGAGAAACAAAAGCTCCCTCACAAATGCCATCAGTCCCCACATAGGAACAAATCAGTGAAATTATTTTGTGACCTGACCATCCATCTCTGGCATTAAGGTGAACACTCACATGTTGAGTACACTAAAGCCCATACTCTTGAGTTGATTATTTTTTTTCCCAAGCAATTCTGATTCTGTTTGGGTTTTATATTTGACAGCAAAACACAACCAAACAAGGTTGCAGACATACTTGCAAGCAAACAAACAAACAAAAATGTTTGTTGGATCATTAACGTGCACTGAATGGTTTGTTGCACCGCTCTGCACCTAGAGAGTAACTTTCATGTGAAGGGAAAATGTATCTGGTTCTCTTTACCAACTAAGAGGGATGGCAAAAGGATTATTGAGACAATAGCCACAAAGCTGTTTGAGCTTCTTACCAAAAGGTGCTGCTGGGATACAAATTATTATTAGGGTTATCATTGTAACATGGTTTAAAACCACAATATGCAGAACAGGTTATATAGATCAGTGTGTCAGGATCCTGAATAGTTGAACTTCTATTTGAGTTGGTTGTCTTTGCATGCTAGGTCTTATAGCAAAGCATTCTTTTGATGAAAGCACATTCTGGGGGCCAAGCGGAGTTACCTTGCAAGAAGAATAATGAATGTTGCAAGAACAGACATGTGTAGGTAACACCTGTGGAAAATGGATTTCTGAGCTCTTGTTCCTATAATACATGTTTATATTACACAGTCGTACTGCAGTGAGGTTGGGGTACTCTCACAAGCCTTCATTAATCTGCTTAATGTGCGGATTGTGTGACCTGAGACCAGCTGGAAACAGATACTGAAATTTTGCTTTGATAAGCTAGGCATTATGGTAGGAAAAGAATGTGGTGCCACTGGACATGATTTCTGTAGGACGGGTGTGGCATTTCTTGCCATTTAAGAGCCTAAGCTTGGGTTTGATTCTTGGAAGGCACCCTGGTGAACAGGAGAGAGCATGGGCTCTGGAATCAGACATGCCTGGGTTTATTTATTAGCTGTGGGACCTTGGGCACCTCGGTGTCCACCTATAAAATGGGGACAATAAAACCTACCTCAAAGGTTGCTGTGAAGAATGGATAATGTCATGTGTGTAAAGGACTCAGCACCAGAATAGGTTCTCATTAAACATTATTCCTGCTCCCTGCTGTTTGGCACGTTTCAAGCCCCTATCGTGTTCTCCAAATACAATTGATATACTGGCTTTTTTTTTTTTCTTTTTAAGCTTATGTTTGAATACTTGAATTTAAATACCTAACAAGCCAAAGGTAATGATCTTTTTCAGAGGCCATGTACTAAAAACATTCTGTAACATTTTCACAATAAGGCCAGGTCCAATGTGTTAAAACAGATGCTTATGAAAATTAATCAAGTTTTATCACAAAATCCATGCCAGCTCATTCCTAATTTGTGTCTAGACACCATTTTCAGGTCAAGTTTAAATTCATCAGAAGTTTAATTTGTACAATAATCTCTTTGTAAAAGTACTTTTCTGGATCCTGAGATGAAGGTAGTTCTCTCTTGCAGACAAGGTCCTGAACTATTCCCTGCATAGCATTATATGTCCCTGAAACTGTTAAACACTTTGGAAAGGACAATCTACAAATGGATGGGGAAATCCCATAAAGGCTGGGGATGTTGAAAGACGTTGGCACATAGCCCTGCACCCCAGGTTCCAGCCTTCTTACAGGAAATGTTCCAGGCAATGCTGAGACCTTGGTAGAGGCCCACGGGCCTTCACAGCAATTAGAGCAGATGGAAGGGAGGCCCCTCACCTCTTGTGCAATTATGAGCCTATGGTAGTAAAATAAACACACACACACACACACACACACACACACACAGCCACTGTCCTCCATAAGATTTTTTTTTCATGCATGAGGGTTACAGAAGCAACACCAAGTGCCTTGAAAATGAAAGTCACAGTGTGGGGCAGAGCCCAGAACGTTGCTCTTTTGCATTTATTCAAGGCCCTGAAGGAGCTATATTCACACATAATTTGAGGTATCTGCTTTGGGGTACTCAACTAGTTGGCAGGAGCAGTAGTTAAGAAGGAAGAGAATAGATGCTATTATAATAGTCAGCAAAACAGCCCCTGAGCCCCTCGGGATACCCTGAAAGGTGGTGGAAACTATGGTGAGCATTAGGAGCCAGATTTATTCAACTCCTGGCTGACTTCATTTATTTTCTCACCTCAGGACCGGTCACCATTGCTTTCCCCTTTAAACACAATGGCATTTTAAAAAGAGAACAACAAAAACAGTATGTAAAAACTCAGATGGGTTTGAGGCACACATAGGTATACTAGCTCTAGGGTTCGGTGTCTGGATGCTTTGAAACACGGTCAACACTCTTAAAGAAGTTCAGACATCAATGTAGAAATTGATATTTGATTAGGACAAGATGAAAGTAAAGCTAAGGTCAGTCTTATAGAGAATACTATTCTGGGCAATTGTCAAAAAAACATCAACAGAATAGACGTCAGCACAGTGTACAAAATAGTGCTAAGTATGATAACATTTTCTGAAACCTTTCCTGCTGAATGGCAGCTTTTAAGAAGTCCTGAAAATTATTCTTTCCTCCTGTGACGTCAGAAACATACCCAGCATCATAGATGTAACTGATACAGAAAATCACCTAAGGGCCGTGCTATTTTTAACATCGCCCTATCCTCTTCCATTTCCATGCATGTGAGTGTAAAGGGTTCAGGTAACAGTGTCTGGAAAGCAGGCCTGTTTTAATCAGAATGCTGTGCAAAGCTCAAACTGAGCCGCATGAAACCCTGCTGAAACACGCTGTAGACGCTCCGACAGTAATTTGTTTGATGTGGACTCTGGGCAAATACAAACACTAACGGAAAGCACATTGCACTCTGTATTTTGAAATGAAAAGCCAAGCATTTCAGGAATACTTTGCATTTATTTCTCAAGACAGGGAAGAAATACAGCAGCTGCTCTTATAAGCCTGGGCATATTTATAGCATTGCTTTATTTTCTTAAGGCATAACAGCACCCATTCATCACTTGGGAGTAACAAAGCAGTAACCTGATAAATGACAAATATTAGGAGCTTAATGGCTGATGTCCATTACCGATGGGTCCCTCTCACTTGCTGGAGGAGACGGCACTGAAGGATTAGTGAGCAAGCAGAGCACCTGAGAAAACTTGCTCTCCACAGTCTGTCATCAAGGCTCTGATGGAGGGCATTACCTGAAGCTCTTACCTGAAGCTGCAAACTGCTGCCACTGCCAGGAATTTTCAACAAAGAGTGGCCTATGGTCCAACAGGTAGAGGGGATGCTGACTCTCACAGCTCATCCCTTTACAGATCTCTGGAGCCCAAGGACCAGGCTGCCATGAATTAAGGATACACAAAATGAGAAGCCTACGCCTCAAATCTGCTTGCCCTGCTAAACATCTTTTGTAAGACTGTAAAATATTTAGCATTTATCTTCATATTTTCACAGCTAACTAAGGAATATGCATCTGTTTGATGTCCTAGTGGGGATCTTGGGGTTCTGTTGATACTGAAGAGGTTCGCTTTGGCGTTGCTCACCCCCTACTCTTCGGAGAGGACCTCATAGCCCAGAGAACTAAACTTGTCTTACTGGTTTGGTTCTCTAAGAAAAGTAAGTCATGCTTTTTCTCTAGTTATTCTGCTGACCTAGAGAATATCTTCTTTCCAACAGTTGGGGGTGGGTGGGTATGGCTTAAGGGACTTGTCAAATTAATAAATTCTAGGTGAAACTAGAAACTTTGAAGATATGGTTTTGCTCATTTTTATTGTCTTAACCAAATAGCTACAGATTTCCCAGAAAAGAATTACTTGTTTTTCTTGTTCATGGGTCTTATTTCAATGATATATTAATATTTTACTGAATGTTAACTGTCTACTTAATTTCATTTATGGGCTGATAAGTACAATACATATAAATACTAAATTTATAAGAGAAATAAAAACATACTTTTATGACCAACATAAAAATGCTTTAAAGGTAGCTGAATTACTTGGAGCTAATGTTAATAACCGACATTATTGTGACAATTTCTTATAAATAAAAGCAATTCAATGAGTAGTCGGAGTCACTGATGTTTCAGGTCAGCCATAGAAAACCTAGTTTTCCTTCAAATGTTTCATAGTTGTGATTTTTCTTTTCTTTTCTTTTCTTTCTTTCTTTTTTTTTTTTTTTTTCTGAGAGAACAAATGCCGATATCTTCAGGGGAAAATGGACATGGATCAAAGCAAGAGGAGCCTGACACTTCTTTTCCAGGAAATCAGTGGCAGTTAAAGGTATTTAAAGTAGCGACTGTGGTTTCATTTTCATAAGTCTGTTTTTGAAATTTCAGTCCTTGCAACCTCCGAGATGGACATAGACAGTATCACGACTAGCATCCAACACAAACACATCTGTACACAGGAGAGGAGAGAAGAAAAACTTGCAGAATGCAAAGGGAAGCAGGGGCAAAGGCTTTGCCTAGGTAGAATTTGTCTGCTCCTGCTTAGTGAGCACATTCTAAAAGCACTTAAACGGTTGTGACTCAAGCTAGATGGACAGCTGATAAAAAGGGAAATGCCCCAGCTAGAGCCTCCTTGCTGAAGTGTGAGGACATCTCTATGTACAAGTTCATTTTCAGTGATAAACAGAACAGCAGGTATTACTAGCTCAAAGGAAACACCCAAACCAAATAAGTTATCAGCATCAAGGGCTCAAATCTGGGCAAAATCCTCAGTGACTGTAGTCCAAGCTTTGAGGGCGAGTGCCTTCTATTTAAATCTGTAAGTTTCCCACATCTCTCCCTTGGCCTTCCGAGTGGCCACACATCTACTCCTGCCATGTCACAAGTGGAATGGTGAGTTTACTTGGGTTTAGCATGTAAGAAGGATCATGGATTTGCATCAGATGCACGGGGTCCTTCCAAACTAAAACTCATTTTGGACAGATAATCAGGATGCCGTCTGCTCTGCCTGTAGTTAGATCATTTTTAAAATTTACTCAGTTATGGATTGTGGAGATTTTTTTCTCCAAATAGCTTGTGGCACATTTGAGCCTAAAGTACTCCTCTGATTTTTTTTTTTAGAAAAAAAATCCATAAAAGAATCATAGTTTCAAAACCTGGTTTAAGATGTACATAGGCTTGTGTGTACATAGGATGACTGGCCTCCTGTTTCAAAAAACTAAACCTGCAAAACAGGCAGGGTTGAACTAGTATAAAATTGCACACGCTGTGGCATCATTGTTCACAAAGAGGATGGGTACTCAAAGTCTCCTCGACGTCTTTCAAGGTACCAGTGGACATGCCAATTGTCATTTACGAGTGAAGTCTGAACTTAAGCAGCAAGAAATAACAGTCAAGGATCTATTGTTACATTTTCTATCTTCTCATTCTAGGTAAGTCTCATGTAATTAGTGGGCATAGCAAAGAGCTACAAGCTTTCAAATGCATTTATACCCTATAATAGAATGGCTAATATAAAAGAACTGTAGTATATTTATAGACAGGTTATTTTTTTCAGAATTAAATAAAAACTTTTTAGAGGAAAATTATGCCCTACTTGCTAATTAGGAACAAAATACACATTTCTTTCAAAGTAGATTATTCAATTTAGACAACACTTTATATAAACAGGCATTGCTTTAAGTTTGACTTGATACAGGGAAGCACTGAGCTCTCTATGGTAATAAGCTCACCCATTAGTTACTTACTTTATCTAAACAAAAAGCCCACCTTATATGCTTTTAAAAGAAAGACATTCTTTGGAAAGTCTCAGTGAAAACTTGTTTTAGTTACTCGTATCTACAAACAAAAGTCTAATAATAGTTCTTAGCTCAACTGGCAGCCATTTTAAATAGAAAACTCTGTGTGTGTGTGTGTGTGTGTGTGTGTGTGTGTTGACAATCACATTTTAAACTGATTCTTTCCAGATGAAAAGATACTTTTTCAAACAATGTAATAAAAATGTAAACTCAGCTGTCTCACAGACATAAAAGTGATTTATATCACATGCTCCACGCTCACTCATGGGGCTTTTCTCCCCACACAAGGGAAGTTTAATTTTAAGGAAAAGTTAATAATTAACAGCTAGGAAAATCCCACAATGCAAAGAAGCCAGCTATCGGGGATTAGCCACTCCCTTTTGCTCTCCCACAAAACACCGGCCAATAAACCTGGCGAGAAAACCATGGCATATTAGAAAACTAAAAAGAGTCAACATGGGGATGGTCCTTACCTTTTGTGGGGGTGGGGCAGAGAAGTGATTGGAAGGAGACAGCAGAGGCCTGTGGGAGCTGCAGTCAGCCTTGGTATGAGCGCTCATTCACAGTCTTCAGCTTGCGAAACCTCACTGAACTGCACACCCCTATTTTATGCTATGTTTTAATAAAAAGCCCTAAAAATCAATGACATTTTGTTTTTTTTAACAGAATGAAAGTCTTTTAATGTAACTAGCTAAGTGTTCTCTCTCTCTCTTTCTCTCAACTCTGAGTTATGGCCAGTAACTCCCCTCTCAAAATCATATGGCTGAAGAACTTACAGTTTTGCCAGTAGCATTCTAGTCGTGAGAAGGATAGAATGGGGTAATATTCTACACCCTAGGAGAGAGACCTGTAAGGAAGGGAAGTCACATGTATGGAATCTCCACCCAAGCATGATCCCGTTGAAGTGATTTTAAGAGGTCTGTAAAATCCATGTTTCTAGCAGTAGTGTCCTGAGGCTGAGAACCTATATTCTACACACCCAGCTCCCATTGTTTCCTCTTCCGGCGAGGCAGACCACATCGAAACCCACTATAAAGAGCTGCAGCACACCTCTTCCCCATCAACTGTTGGCCAAGTATTAAATAAATAGAAAAACCGGTTTGTAACCAGTCAATTTGCTAATAAACCGTGAAATGTCCAAACTGTCGGAAATGATGAGCGCACAGGACACCACTCAACTAGAAGCTCCCTGAAAACTCTAGAGTTGGTGGCATGATGTGGCAACCTACACGTATTTAAAACTTCCTTTCCACGTTTCTTCCATGAATTTTTGGTCTTTAAAACACCAGAGTTTAACTCATCAGTTCAAAGTGCTCGCTGCTGCTTTTCTGTGTACTTTGTCCCTTACTAAAATGCTTTTTCTGTTCCCCATTCCCCCACGAGGCATGCCTTCCTCCATGCCCCTCACATTCTAAAATGACGACTTATAATTGCCATTACTTCTGTCCTTCTGATCCAAGTAAAACAAAAATATCTTCTTCGGTGCAGTGAGATGGCTTAGCATGTAAAGGTGCTTCAAACAGATTCCCACACAACAAGAGGTCTCTAAGCCAGCTTATTCGTTGAAAGAAAAGAAAGGTAGGCTGTAGACAGGAGGGAAAAGAAGACACAGACGGGCAAGATGCTTTTGTTTTTGGAAATGTCTTTAAGCAGAAAATATGAACTGAATAAACGGAGGGTTCACATGCTGCGTAGTAAGGAAGTACGGATTTGGAGGCTAAACACGCTACTACCTCCGTGAGGAATGGAAGCTTCCCATAATCCTTCACTCACACACCTCCCCCAAATACCCCTCCTCCTCAACATGAACAGCATGGCAGTCTCATACATTGTGTGCTATTTGCAGTTAGGAGTTCAGAAAGACAAGCCTAAGTGGATGATGAGCCCCACGTTAATGCAGCAAATGTTCTAAAGTTACTTGTGTACACCCCCAGGGTCAAATTCAATCCTCAGAAATCCACGTGCAGTTTCCATGGAAACAAGTATAAACATCAAGCAAAGGGAGAATAGCTGCACTCAGTCTTGTCCTCTGTATTGACACATGGCCTTTATTCTCTTCTGGCTTTATCTTTCAAATGGCAAGTTTTGGCTTGGCTTTATGTATACAGTAGAGTTTCAACTACTCACACATGCCTTTAAGAGACCCAGAGTTAAAAAATTCATTGTGAAGATCAGTAAAGATGTAGAAAAAAAAATTGGCAAGAAGCAGCAAAGGAAAGAAGTTTGTGAGACGCATTTAGCCTATTGAGCTATGAAAAGGATACAGACTTGAAAATAGAATATGATACAAACTCAAAAGCAAGGAAATTAAGTGTTTAATAGTGATGAAGTTCTCAATTAGCGAACAATAAGGTGTGTGTGTGTGTGTGTGTGTGTGTGTGTAAAGTCTATAAGATACAACGTAGACAACAACCACGTACAGTCAAGGACGTGTGCATGGAACATTAACAGAGGAAAGAAGAAATAAACAAAGCATTTCCTAGTTAGCAAGTTCACTTTTTCATTTCTCAGCAAGGGTGCTTTTATTTCCTTAAAAATAAGAGAGAAAAATTACTCCTCATTTTATAATGACGTTTAATAAGTGAATTGCCATGAGTCTTTTAATTATCAGTCAGCCCTATTATGTCATATGCTTTCCCCAGATTAAAACAAGATTAGAAAATATAATTATGCAATGAATCAAAAATGTAGCTGCAGAGCTGTTTACTGACAGGGTTATAAAGGCTCTAGGAAAGTGGGAGTCATGTCTAAGGAATAAAAACTAAAATTAAAAGTTCTCTCCGTTAGTCACTCAGTACATATGTGAAATTGACTCAGGATCAACAATATAAAATTATATGTTTCAATGTCTCATTCGGTGTATATTTTTCTGAATGCACTTCTCATTTGTTTTTGACATACAGTCTGCTTTTCTTGTTTGGTGCCACTTAGGAATCCTAGTGAAAATCTCATTTATTGTGACTCTGTCAATGACAGGGAAATGAGAAATGTTCTAGGTCACTCTAACAAGACTCTAGCTATTACAGTAACCTTAGAGATGTAGTTTTTTAAAAATAATTTTAAATTGCTCTTTTGGCCATGAGGATTAGAAATCATCATACAGTTTTAAGTGCTGCTGAGTAGCACATGGCTTTAGCATACTTGTAACCTTGTTCCTGAGATTATAAGGGTCCCAAAGGTAATGATCCATATAGTCGGGTTTTAAACAAGAAGTAGACTGACCTAATATGAGTATAATGCTGCCCAGGGCACAGTCTTCGTATACTACCTGACTCAGCTTCAAAACCCAGCATCCTGAGGTGAGAGTGCTGCATGCCTGTGTGGGACAACTCTTAGTGCTTAACAGATTCTAACAAAGTCTTATGTATTCCACAGAAAGTGTAAAGTAAATGGCAGTCACTTGTACTTGGATATTTTTGTTTAGTTTTAAAGAAAGGATGGATTTGTAACAAGTTCTGTAAAACCTCCAAGATTTCTAATCACAGGAGCTCCAAGCTGAGGAAATTTATTGCTAAAATTGGGGCCAGTATGGTCCTGAAAAGAACCGTGGGGCTATGCATCAAACGCTTGTGTCGTTCACACCCCTACTGGGGACTATCAGTCCTTGTTGCTAGGATGACTGTCAGGAGGTGACAGTTTGTCCAGCTGACTGTCACCAACCCAAAGAAGGAACAGAGGATCAAACCCTCAGAGAGGAACTGAAAACCACATCAGTGCCTTGAACTGTGTCTGAAAGCAACAGGCAATTCACACAGATGAGCTGGGGACAGGGACGGTTCAGAATTCTGCTAATGCTACACACTTGTGCTCTACATGTTCACACCGCCATAGTCACAAGGAGTGTAATAAACATGACATCTTGCATGAGAGATAAGGTGCAGTCCTCATTATGAAGAAGCAGCATGATAGAAATCAGTGGGTCCACAGGCTTCTGAGTCAGCTGGCTCCCAAGAATCAACAAATCAACTTTACAGGAACAAAAGGAAATTCCATGCACTCCTTAATTGCCAGCTAATTAGTAATTCCTTCATGTCAAGGCATCCACTACTTTAAAATGTAGCAGTTGTCACTACCATGGCATGATGCAGAAAAGATTCAAGAATAAGTTTCATCTACTAAAGAATGTATTATTGTTCTACTTTGTAAATAAAAAGATAGTATGTCATTTTCTTTCCCTTTTCTTCAGGACCAAATCTAGAGTTAAACAGCATCATCATTGTAATACAGTTTAATTTAACAAATAGCTGTTGAATTCTATGCGTAATCCAGACCTTCTGTCAGGTTCCAAAGCCAACAGCATTGGAAAGCTGGAGTCCTGACCCTTTGGGTAGCTCACTATTCCCTTACCGTGAAGAGCTCCTTTGCTTTAGGTGCCCACCTGGTACAAAATGCCTTGGAAAGACACAATACAGCTGTTACAAGATCCTAGCATATTTAGAGTCTCCTCAGTTGTTCACATGTAGACACACAGCAATTTACGCACAGCCATGGGGAGGTTTAATCCCTGTGATGCAACAGAAAACTGCAGTACCTGAATCCTGAACGCTCATGTGTAAGCTTTGCCAGGGGGTGACCACGAAATGCCAGGGCTTTTTATTCAGCAGCCGCACTGTGTCGGCTCTGCTGGGAAAACTGCTCTCCATTTCTACAGCCACTCCTTGTGACCCTTATTGTCTCATGTTTTTCTGCCGTATTTTACTTGACAGTAAACAGCATCAGGAGAGGGCTTGAGAAAGGGAGCATGGCAAAGGGAGAAGTGATTGCTCGCCTGATTCTCACTAGTGTATACTGGATGAGTATATGTTTTTCATTTTTTTTCTTTTAGAAGGAAAGTGAGCTTAGGGATAATTATAACAATTAAGATGAAGGTAAGCATCAGCAATATAACAGTATAGTAATTAACCTTTTAATCTAATAGATATTTCACACAGAAACCTTTCCACCTACAGAAAAACAGTGAAGCCTCTAAAATCTTTCAAATGGCTCATTAAAATTAAAACAGCGCTCTAGTATTGATACTTGGCAGAGGCAAAACAGAATTCATATTCTTCAATGGTCCTAAGTGAGTTGTAGAACAGCTCCAACTAACTCTTTCACTCCCAACAATGAGTAAGACATAAAAACAAGTCAAAACAACAACAGAGGTTCAAGGGCTCTTATTATCCACCAGTAACATAAACCAGGAGTAGGGACAGGGTCTGATGAGCTGTGTAAATCTTTCCTTTGCTTCACTGTTCTCAGGAAGGAGTGCCTGGACCATGGAAGCTAATAGCAACACATCTATGAAAAGTTGCATCTCCCTGTTTTTTTGCTTCATAATTTATTGCATCAAGACCCCTCTTGTAACATAATTTGTGAAGCGTAGCAGAAGAGAAAGATGATGGGTCAAAGAAGGGAAGAGAATTAGGGAAATCAGCACAAAGAATTTTTTATGTAGGGGATCACAAACCTTATTTGAGAAGCCTGAACGGTCTGAAAGGGTTTGTTCTATTTGGTAGTTCTACATAATCCTCAGCCCAAACATTTGCCCCAATAAACATTAGATTATTTTTATGTTCGCTATAAAGCTGTCAGTCCTCAATAAACAGATACACTCCTGGTGGCTTTCCCTTCTCTGTCAAAGAATTGTCAATATGCGTGCTGGCTCTAAGTTAAAGCAAACACAGGAAAAGAAACGTGGACGTGGAATCACACGGCAGAGTGTAATGGGAAGCCATTGAAATTGTAAATAAATGGTGGTCTAGGTAGTAAGTGGTGATTACAAGTTCCATATCATGCAATCTAAGGTAGTCAGTGTGTTGTTAGCACCCTGGTGTTGTGGTGATGGAATGCTATAACCTGCCCTGTTCAGGTAACCTGGACCCTGACTTTAGTTTCTCTCAATTAAGTTTTATGTCTGATGTGTCCATTTGTTGAAGGAAAAGAGACAAGTTCAATGAAAGGAACACTTTGAAGATCTTTATTTCCCACAGGGGCAGTTTGTTTCTGTCTGGAAAGTCCCTTCCTAGTTTTGGTGTCTTTTTTTTCTTCCTCCCTATAATCTGGAATGGTCCTCAGAGTGTGAGAGCATATGAAGGCATTGAAATGTCCTTTCCAAGGGCTGAAGCTCCTGCCTTTGGAGTTCCATTCAGAAAGTTAAGAAATTATTTTATTTCAGGAACTGAAATAGTTATTTTTGTTGAACCCCACTTTACTGCAGAGTCAAGCCTTTCAAAGGCTAGTGTATTCTGTTTCTTGTGTGGGTGCACCACCCAACAGAGGACGGAGTCTATGTGGAAGGCTTCTCTCTGCTCACTGGGTATTCTTATGAGGATGGTATGGAAAAGTTATGAAGGTAAAATTATGCTCTTTGTCCTTTATACCCTATATCCTAAGGATTTGCAAACATTAAATTGGAAATTACACAGAAAAAAAATAATTAAGGAAGTCATAATGATGATTGTCCAAAATCACAAAAGAGCTGTTCACTGTTCATTTTAATCATTTCTATGAAATGAGTGGCTTTTTAGAGGCAGAGAGACATAGAGAGAGAGAGAGAGAGAGAGAGAGAGAGAGAGAGAAAGAGAGAGAGACAGACAGACAGAGACAGAGAGACAGAGACACACAGAGACACACAGAGACACACACACATTGACACATAGTGTTATACACTTAGAAGATCCAAGATAAGATGAAAATAGGAGATGGGTCATTTGGGAGAGCAACCTGGGTGAACAAAGAGTTTGAAAAAATGAAAGCTGAAGGCAAAAATATTGAGAATTTTCAGGCTGGATGAATAACCCCTTTGTTCTACTAACCACTGTATGGTTTTCCCTGCCAGGGCTGAACGAAAGTGGATTTCCCCAAGGAATGTCCCATCCCTGGAGATGGCTGCCATCAAAAGCATCAAGTTCTGAGAAGGTATAGGAAAGAGATTAAGCTCCTAAGACAGGTGATGGTGTCGAGGAAGGAGTGGGGACAGGGGTGTAGGGAACGTAAAATGTCAGCATTCTGAGATTAAGATCCACAAACAGGAGAGGAGGAAATGAGAGTCTCAAGTTTAAACCCGTGGCTCATATCTAGTGGCCCTGAGCAATGGAGGCTTTAAGGAGAAAGACAGGACACTCTGTTCAGCATGGTGGTGTTTTTCACATGTCAGACATGCATAACCAAGCCCATGCCAAAATATATTCAGTAGTGTCCTTATCATCCTGAAGGAGCAGCTTAAAAAAAAGAAGTAAAGAAAAGGTCACATTGTAAGATGTGGTAAGCGCTTTGGTAAATGTCACTGAGAAATTTGATTTCCCCAATTTCCACTTTTTTTTCTAAGCATGACAACCAACTATCTAGCCAAAAAATTTACAATTTACTTATTTTAAAAGTGTGCCTTTTCAAATAATACCAGTAAATATCTGGACCCAAACCACCTGGGTTCAAATACTACAAACGGAGAGTAATTGTACAAGTTGCATAAATGTTTTGACTTTGGTTACTCGGCAATAAGAATGTTGCTATGACAACATGAATTAGGGTATACAAAGCACCTAGCAAGGTGCCTGGCATTGGGCAAGCTAATAATACTGTTTTAGTGTCTTGAAATCAGTATTTATAAAACATCATGATTTATCATAAAAGCATATGAATTATTATTACTCTTGTAACTGTATACTCAACTAAGTGCAATGTTGCTTAGCTAATACCATATACTATATGCTGTCTGATACTCTTATATACAGTGTCTTGCCTTATATTCAAGCTCCTAAAATGATGAGCAAACTGTATGTTAATATACCATGTTACATGAACACTTGCTGACTGAATATTTTACATTGTAATGTTTTTAATATTTTTATGAGAAACTGCTTTGTTTTGATCTATTTATTTACAGTTTTTGAATCTCTGTTGAAAATTCCCAACCCCCATGTTCTTGAAAATATTTATTATAACTTTTTAAAAATAGTATTATTTACACATAGGATTTTGGGATCTGGCCGTTCCATTCACAGTTACAGTCCTGAAAGAACTGAAAGCAAGGTCTTGGCCAACCTCAATACCCATGATATAAAAAGTAATATTTACAATAGCTCAAAGGTGGAAACAACACAAACGTACATTGACACTAGGTGTGAGCAGAAAAAAAAAGTGTAGCATGAACTTACGATAAGACATTCAGCCTTAAAAAAAGGTGAAATTCTGACCCATGCTACCATATAGATAAACACTGAATAGCTTATGCTAAGTGAAATAAGTCAACTAATCATGAAAGGACAAATGCTTTACAATATGTAATAACAGAAATTATTATATTATAAAAACTATAAAGAGGAGTCAAAGTAAAGTGGATGCTGGCAGGGTCTGTGAGAAGGAATGGGACAAATGAAGAATTATTGTTTAATGGGTAGAGTTTCATTCTGGCAAAATGAAAGGGTCTAAAGAAAGGCAGCTGTACAACTGTGAAAATACTTGTTAACATCAGATTATATGTTTTAAAAATAACTAAAATGATAATTTTATGCTATATACAGTTTATCACAAAAATAACATTGAGGAGTACCGCCTGGGAGCCGGGGACTTACTTCAGTTCATAATGTACCTGCCTAACAAACAGGAGGATCTATACTTAACTCCCAGAATCTACATAAAAATGCCAGAAGTGGGGTTGTGTGCTTACAACCCCAGAGCAGGAAAGGCAGAAAGAGGAGGATCCCTGGGGCTCCTTGGCCGGCCAGCTTACCCTACATGGTGAGTTTCAGAGCAGAGAGTCTTGCTGTTTCCAAAACAAGGTGAGCAGTGCCCAATAACCACAATCCAAGGTTATTATCTGTCTTCCACATATAATGTACTTACACATGCAGCAGGGCGCACGCACTCGTGCGTGCGCGCGCGCACACACACACACAGAGAGAGAGAGAGAGAGAGAGAGAGAGAGACCCTGACAAATGATTACAAAATTTGAATATTCCATTGTCTACCTCTCATATTGACTATTTGATATTTTTTCCCATGTATATTAAAATCAATCAAAATCCCTGATGGTGGAAATGTCATAAGAAGAATGAGAGCACAGACTGGAACATATAAAGCAATAGAAATATACTGTTGTGCACTCCACTTGGACCTTCCTAGCTTCCCTGTTGAGATCCGCCAATATCACAGAGCATCACCTGCCAGCGTTGGATCCCGTGAATTAAAAAGCTATATACCCAAAACTGGCATTCATCCTCAAATACATGCACAGCATTAAATAATAATACTCTCTTTCTAAGATAGTTAAAAATTATCATGAAAATTATCATGGTTGTACAGACACCATGACAGTCATGGCATTTTATTAATATTTATTTTGATTTGATTCTATTTTCTATATGAGTATGGCTAGACTGTATATGTATGATTATGAAAATTTAGCAATATTTCCACTTTGAATGGTGACAGACAGCATCAAAGAGGGATGATGGAAATGCGGCATTCATTTTCTCTTTGTTTTTCTTCATTTTTTTATTTTGTTTTGTTTTTTGAGAAAAGGTTTCTCAGTGAAGATCTAGCTGTCCTGGAACTCACTCTGTAGATTAGACTGGTCTCAAAATCTGAGATCCACTGACCTATGCATCCCAAGTGTTGGTATTAAAAGTTCATGCCATCTGTCTGGCATTGATTTTCAATGTATCACCAACAAAAGACTATTTTATTTTTATAGCCCAAGAGGTCCTACTCTTTAAAAACATATAAATTAATTTATTATGTATATATGTACATGTACTGTGGTGTGCATATGGAGCTCAGAGAACAACTTATGGGAGTCAGTTGGTTCTCACCTTCTAACTCGTGGGTCTGAGGGATCAAACTTAAGAGGTCAGGTATAGCAGCAAGTGCCTGATGTGAAGAGCCATCTCCCTAGTGCAGAGGTTCTACTCTTAAACTTAAAAGTGAAGATGATGAAGACAACCACTCTACAAAGCTACATGGGCAGTCAGCTTGATCATGGTGAAATACTATGTACACGCTCTTGACAACTTGGGCAATGTGGTCTTCACTCCTCTAAGAGTTTCCTACTCAAGCTAAATCTATTTAAGATTGTTCTCTATGTTTTGATGATTTATTAAAACCGTACGTCCTCAGTCACCTCATGTAGAAAAGGTTTCTTCCCTATCCCTTTCTTTTAAAGGAATGAGATAGTTCATTTGGGAGCCATATTTCAAAGACTCTGTCCAGGAACACAGATTTAGTTTACCCAAATTCCATGCTTCAATGTGGAAGCAGTTTCATGAAGTTTTATCAGTTATCAGAATATAGAAAATCATAAATCAAAGTGAGTTTCTGTTTTGATTCTGTTTGTAGTGTAGGCACAGCAACGAACTCTACACTTTACTGTTTGTGCAGTATGATGTCTCACACAATGACATCGTTTCTTCTAGATTCCTAACCAAGAAGATCCTCCAGAGCTCCAAGCTTAGTCTTCTTGTGTCCCCCTCACTTAGATAAAGTATGGTGAGACTTTTAATGCCTTGATGGTAGAGCTTATTCTTTTCTAAGAGCGAAAAGCCTCATAAAATGGAACCTTGGCAGTCATAAACCATTCAGATTAAGGGCTTGAAGCCTCAAAGGGTTAACTGAAGCAGGATAGAAAGGTAGTATTGAAGGGGTGTGGGGCAAAAGGCACCTGCTGGCTGAGAATCAAGAACTCCATTCCTCTTGTCTTCCTTCCCTAGTGCCAGATGGTTCCATGCTCACTACCAGAGGAGTAATGTAATCATCAGTTTCACCCAGCTGTGAATCTTGCAAGCTACAACAATGGTAGACCTGAGCAGAGATGAGCATTCATGCAACAATGGCAAGAATATGATTGATGTAACCAACTAGTCTCTGATTACATCTAAGGCCTGCCTGTTCCATGAGATAGAACCCATACCAGGCATTGTGAATGAGGTTAAGAACCCATAGGTAGATTGGTAAAAGTCCCTAGGGAAGAACTCAATATTATTCTGCTAAATGGACACACTATGAAAACAACTTCTAATAACTTATTGCTACACTCATAAATGTATTGCGATGCCTCACAGCTCTCTTCAGAGAATTTTCTTGTAGTAGATGGTAACACAGAGACCCTACACTAGGCATTGTGTAGAGGGAAAAAAACATGGAGTGCTTAATCTGTTAGTATATATCACACTTTTCTACCCTAAGGGTCAGGGATTTTGAAAGAGGGGCAGAAAGACCATAAGAGCCAGAAAGAATGAATAACTTTAAAATTTTCCAGAGACAACAGGGCAGTTTATGGCAATTGTGACAGTCTGCACACAATCTGTGCAAGCTTAAGCCACACAACTCCCAGCATGGACGGTGGAAGTATGCAAAAAATCCCACTATTATCGGAGGAACTATTGACATTTGACAGCTTCTGGAAGAGATAGTGTCAGTTTTGTTTAAAGATCTGACCTCTGGTAGATTGATCACACTCCAGGTCAGGTTCCATGAAACACAAATTAGTCTTGATGGGTTAAAGGAAAAGGAAAAAAACCTTGAAGTTGGGTGGGGTAGGAAGATGAGGTCAGAGAGGATTGATGGGGGAGCTGGGGAGAAGATGAATACAATCAAACTACATTGTATGAAATTCTCACATAATTAATAATACACCTTTTAATAAAGGAAATATCAAAATAAGGTCATGACCCATATTTACAGCCAGAACAGATGGCTTGATACTCTTGTTGGAAAACCTACAATCGATATGCATATGTGTCACTTGGTGAGATAAAACTTAAAAACCTCAAACAAGCTATGGAGGGTCTATAAACACATCACGTCAAGACACTTGATTTGTTTTTATATATTGTACCAGTAAAATATTCTATGCGACAAATTTTCCCCAACATTTAACTGCAAAACCTTACCATCAAAATTTCTGTAGTTCGGGAGTCAAGAAAAAGTTTCACTAACTGTCTCTTATTCAGTTTGTCATAAGATGACACTCACATTGGTTGTAAACCAGACTATCTAAGGGATTCTGGAAGACTCATTTCCAAGGTCAGTTGTGTTATCTTTCAGGAGGGAGGGCTTCCTTTCCTCATTGGTTAATAGCTGGAGCCATCCTTGATCTCTAGATACATGGGCTTCTTCACAGGGCAGCTAAACTTAAAGCAATGAAAAATCAAAAGGCCAAGAACAAAGAGCCTAAGAAGAGATCCCTCAGTGTGGAAGCCACTGCCCTTATCACACACTCTGGAAGTGGTATCTCATTACTTCTTCCATCTTGATTTTATTAGAAGAGTCTGAATAATTCCAGCCATGCTCAAAGGAAAGGATTACACAGAGCTGTGAATACAAGCACATGATTACCACTGAGATCATCTTGGTGGCTGCCAGTCACATGGACTAATGAAAACATTAAAGGAGCAAGTCATAGTCTCTAAGAGGGGAACCAACTACTGTTGTCATGCAAAGTGGGCATACTCTCAGACTGCCTTCTAAATATTTATGTCTACACACACATAGATTAGTGCTGTCCTTAACCCTGGCAGAGAAGTTTCTTTTTTTGCAGTAAGAAGCAGCTAATACAACTACTTTTAACTGCTAACTGTGCTGAGAACAGGTGCTCTGAGAGTGCTTAGTTCTAAATGAGGCATCTATAGCAACTCCCCTCCAACGGTCTTAGCAAACTGCAGAAGAGAGGACAGTACAAATATAAGATCCAGAAGATGGGGATGGGTGCCATGGAATATTGACTTCTTGTCATGTCATGGTTAGTGCACTCATGAACTCACAGAAGCTGTGATTACCTGCACAAAACCTGTATAAGAGCTGTGCAAATCAAGCCAATAAAATCAATAAGCAGGTACCACTATTAGACTCAGTGGATCATGGATAAAGAAAGGAGAGCACAGGAAGGTAGAATGGGGTACAAGGAGGGGTCAAAGAGATGGTGTGGGAGAGGGAGTTGGGAGTGGATAGGACCTAGATACACTCTATACATGAATAAAATTGTTACAGAGCAAATAAAAGAAATTCTAAAATTCAGACATTAGAAATGTCTGAGTATGTAACAGTATTTAGCCATTACGAGTCATTGGTGCAACTAGGAAGTCACCCAAACTTCTCCTTACTCAATACCCATGTCCATTGTTAAGTCATCGTTACTAACTTAACTGTCAGTGCCTCTATTTTCTACTGAAACAATAGCACATATTCAGTCTTATAATCATTATATCTCAAGCTGTAGTGGAAGATAGGAAGCCTGAGGTGGCCTCTAGGAAATATATTGAAAATATATTATAGACAGAGCCAGGTCATGGGGATCAAGGGGTGTACTTAGGAAACATCCTTGTAATCTAACACATGCGTTGTTTTACACATGAAGTCAGAATCTGGGCATCAATATGTCCTGTTGCTTAATGGATTATATTTTAACATTCTTTGAGATTTGGCTTTTTAAAAGACTACCTGGCTCTGGAAATTTATTATTCTTACATAGTGAATCCAGTACATGGATTTTACTCTAATTATTGGTTTTGATTCTTTTATAACATAGGAAAATCTTTAAATAAAGACATGTTAGAAGTGAGTTTAACAATCGACTTACACCTTCTTCTTAAGCATTTCCAAAATACTCTGACATTCTGTTCCCTTCACCTCTCCTGCCATCCCTCTTCCCAATACAGTTGGTTCAGAAAAGCCAGACCCTGAGATGCATATGTTGTCTGAGTAAGATCAAACTAGATCTAGAGGACCCATAAACATATCGTATTTAAGAATGTTTATTTGTTTTATATTTTGTGTATATCCATATAACAATATTATTTACTAAACAAATTTATTTACTCATTTGCTTATGTTATAACCAATATTAAAATCACATTAGCATTCTTGCTACCCAGGGCTTTGTTTTCCTGTGAGTTCTCTGTTGCCAGACAAGGAGAATTACAAGCATGGGGCTGATTAGCATAAGAGCAAAGCCATTTCACATAGCAGCTGACTGACATCTTCTCCAGGTTTAAGGGACATCGGTAGCAGTCCTATGATGCTTTTGACTCTCTTTTGGCTTTATGTATCCAAGTAACAGGAAACAAATGGTCTAGCTCATGTTTCATAAGGTTTTAACCGATATTACTCAATAATAGAACTGAGTTAGGACAAAACACCAACAACTTGTATGCCTGTATTGTTGTTTAGTAAGACTCAACCCCAACCTGCAGTTGGTGACTTCACTATGAAATGACTGTTCTAAATGATCATGTACCTTTATCTCTGTCTCATGGGACAAAAACATCATCCTTCAGAACACACTGTGTCCACTTTATTTACTCTTCATTTCCTTCATTTATAACAAAATTTAAATATATTTTATGGTGCTAATCTCCATGTCCAATCTGTTCTTATATTCTTTCTACCTAAGTTCTCTAAGACCAGAGATCTTCTTATAACCAGTCATATCTGTTCTCTACCCCTATATGCAGTTCATCCACTTAATAGGATATATCAATGCTGTGAACCCACATGGGGAAGACTGTACATCTGAAGCTTTGCTTCTCTTACTTCTAGAAGCATTCTCAAATTACTGACAAAGTAGACAGCACCATATAGCAGGAGGAAGACTTGGACATACCACTTGCCACAAACACCATCTAATGGATGAATTATCTACAACTTCTGATACTTATCGGTTTGCTCACCAAGGAAATACAATTATACGTCCTATTTATCTCCCCACGAGGTGTTATGAGTGTTATGTTCAGAAATGTATGTAGACACATGCTACAAGCAGAAAAGGCAAGAACACAGTTGTAAATATATCACTACTGAAGGATTAGTGTCTGGGTCTTCCTTCCTCTTCGTCAAAGTATGAATCACCTAGAGGACAAGTATGAAAAAGCACAGCTAGCACCATAGAATGATCTCAAATCTGCATGAGTTCAGTGAGGTAGAGACAAGAACCACCCTGCTATTCCCACCCTAGGGATTTCCTATGGTTAGAGAATTGGGCCTAGGATTGAAACTTTTCTTCTCCATTCTTATCTGAAGGTAAATTTTGGTTTGAGTTTGGTTTCGCATTTTTAATGTGAAAATGGCATTTTTAGTCTATTAGAAAATTAGAATAAGCTCAGATAAAGGCCTGAAAACATTTTCAATGGGACATTTCTTCTCAGGCTCTGAATGAAGACTCCAACCCTCTGAAAAGATGACAACTACCCTTGTTATCTGGCCCTTCCTTGGTGTCAGCACTGAGCATGTAGAGAGGCTGTGTTTGGTATATCCCTTGCTGATGGGCTGACATTACTGCAGAAGTTTTTACTTATCTTGTAGCAGCAGTTACATCCTTGTTGGGGACCAGTTAAGTCAGAAAGCATTGTCAGTGAGAGGCTGCAGGCACCCAGGTTGACTGTCAGCTCATGATCTGCAGTGATGATAGCAGGGATGTCTAGGAGCTGACACCAGACCCTGATTAAAAGAAAAAGGAGGCAGATCCCTGGGTCATGGGAAAGTTTTATGTCAGCTTGACTTAACCTAGAGTTATCTGAAAGTAGGCAACCTTAACTGAGAAAATGCCTCCATAATATCTGGCTGTAAGGCATTTCCTTAATAAGTGACTGATATAGGAGGGCCCAGCCATGGTGGGTGGTGCCATTCTTGATCTGATGGTTCTGAGTTCCTTGAGAAAGCAGTCTGAGCAAGTCATGGGAATCAATCCAGTAAGCAGCACTCCTCCATGGCTTCTACATCAGCTTTTGCTTCTAAGTTCCTGTCCTGTTTGAGTTCCTGTCCTGATTTCCTTCAAAGAGGATGTGGAAGTTTAAGCCAAAAAACTCTTTCTTCCACAAATTGCTTTTGGTCATGGTGTTTCATCACAGAAATAGTAACACTAAGTAACACTGTATTTGTATTGGTTGAATATAGACTTTCCTTTGGTTGTTTTCTCATAAATGATATAATATAATCATGTGGAACATATTTATAGTATTTTTGCTGTTATATACCATCAAAAGATGGCTTAAGGTAGTCAAGAGGTTAGGCACAAGGTGTACACATGCTTGAGGGGCTAGAAAGCTACAATTACTTTCCCGCCTGTCTACCTGTGAGTATCATGTGTAGTGATGCACATGGACACATTTCATAAATGGCAGGGGCAAGAACACAGTTGTAAATACAACAACACTGTAGGGTCAGTGTCTGAGCCTTCCTTTTCCACCTAGAAGATGTGTGAGAAACATACCCGGTGTCAAAAGACAATTCCAGAACTGCATGAGATCAGCAACAAAGATAAGATATCAACTCCTTTATCCCATGTTGTTAAATCCCTGTGCAGGATAACTGCTGGCATCTTATAATTAACCTGGAGTTAATCCCCTGAGGACATCTGAAAAGACCATAATAATACTCAGTTGTGGATGATACATAAGCATCATCATTCTTAAACGAACTGTATTCCTTTGACAAATTGTTAGTACATCATATGGAGAAACATGCACACAATCTGCTAAAGGAATACAGACCATTTAAGAATGATAATACTGCATCTATATCATCCATAATTGAGCATCTCTTGTCTTCCTTTTCCAAATAGAAGAATTAGAAGAAGACAATATCTTCAGTCTGCTTGATGCTGTATTCTGGACCTTGGCTCTAAGACCTACCAGATAAAGTTACTGTGGTTTGTTCTAAAAATTACAATCTGCACCTATCCAAAAGTAAAACAAACAAACAAAATAACAAACAAACAAACAAATAGTTTACATTAGGGCAAGCCAGACTTGCAAACTCAATGGTATCCACAACACTAATATAAGCTGTAGATTATCTCAGAGGACTACCATGCAGAGCTGATTTTAGTAAAGAAGCTACGCGTGAAATCTACAGTCAGACAAGAGTGTGCAGCTACAGGATGAGGAAGCCACCTATTCTATGTTAGCTCAGCAATGCTGAATGAATGAGCTGATTTCTGTTAAAAGAAAAACAAAAACAAAAACAAAACAGGTGCATCAACTAATGGACCTTGAGAAGCTGCAATCTGTTAAGTAGTAAAGCTGTTGGTTACCAAAATAACTACAATTCACAGATCTGGGAAGAGTTAGCTTTGTCCTATCTGCTCAGCACCAATGCTTCCCCTTACAGGAGATGAGGAACAGTTTCAAGCACTTTTTAAAAAAAATATTTCAAGGATTTATTGTACTTATTAGCTAAGATAATACTAGAAATGCTTCCAACAGTGCCTGTTTTTATTTTTTTATATTTTTTTTGATTGGATATTTTCGTTATTTACATTTCAAATATTTTCCCCATTCCAAGTCTCCCCTTCAGAAACCCCCTATCCCATCCTTCCTCCCCTGCCTCTATGAGGGTGCTCCCTCACCCACTCCCGTCCTCCCACCCTGGCATTCCCCTACACAGGGGCATCGAGATATTATCTCCAAAATTCAGAATACCCAAGATTCAATTCACAGACCATATGAAGCTAAGAAGAAGGAAGACCAAGGCACTTTCTAGAGATCTGTTTTTCCAAGACTGCTTGAAAACCAGCTAGCCATGTTAATGGCTCAGCAAACCACTTTTTGAAAAGGAGACTCACTAAGACACTTTAGCCAAAGGTCTTTGAGTGAGTCCACTGATGAAAAAGAAAACCTTCAAATCTTACCAAATTGTTGATTTAGACTGGTAGAATCCTCCTTCCTTTGTCTGTGTCACCAGCCACTCACTCCTCTTCTTAATGAAAACAAGAAGGGGTGATTATACCTCCTGGGGCTGTGCCATTTATGCCGTCTGAAAGGCACTTAAATGAGTGGCACATTATCTCACACATCTGGAGTTTACCAAATTAGCCAATTATGCTGGAGCTCATAAAATGAGGCCTTAAATGTCATTTAACTAGAAAATATTATAATCACCAAGAGCTCTGATTGTAAGATGATACTTGGCGCAGCATCAGTGGTTACGGAAAACAAATCGCAAAGCAAAACACAGTTCCAATGCTCTCCCCAAAGCAACCACATATTTTCTACAGCAATACTTTCTGAAGAATACCATATTTCAGAAGGCACCGGCAATCAACATGTTTCTCATTTGAAGCTGAGTTTATTCTGACCTAGTTGTTTTCTAGTTACTGGCCTTGAGCATACCAATACCCAAGAATTATTGTCATAAGAGAGCTAAGGATCATACAAGATGAGCGTGGACTGACTAAAAACCACGAACTTCTGCATTTGGCTGCAAGGAATGTGGCATGGTTGGATTAAGTCCTGAGTTGTCGAGGGCTTGAGGTGGTGCCACAGAATCACCAAGATTTGGTTGACTGAATATATACTACTTGTTGGGGGTTTTTATAGTCACTTTAGGAAGAGACAAAGAATGATTTAAATTGCTGTGTGATTTGCAAGCAAAAATGCCAAAAATTATATAATAGCTACTTGAAAATTGTAATTTTATACCTACTATTTCTATATCATCTTCTTTCTAATCAATAAGTAATAAAATGTGGTCTTTTAGTGAGAAGCAACACAGTACAATAGAAAAAAGACATAGTTATGACATGGTCATTAACTTCTCTGATCTTCAGTTACCTCACACAAAATCTAAAATGATGTGCTGATATGCTGTGTTGACAGTAACATACGAGAAACCCTGGTCCACTTCTGTAACGCTGATGAAGTTACAGATTGTTACATGTCTTCTTTTCCATGTTCTATCAAGATAAGTTAAGTTCTGTTAAATTCCCATTTTTCTCTTTATTTCAGGAAGAATAGTCACTAGAGCAATGGCAGAAGAAGAGAGGCAGAGGTGGGCAGACTATCCTGGGTTTACTAACATAACCCCCACCTCTTTCCACTGAATTGAAACACTTCAACCCTCTGCTCTCTTCCCCTGCTTCCTTCTGCAGAGGTCAGCTCAGCTGAGGAGTAATAACAGCATCTTCTCCTGTGAGGACCACCTTCTGCAGGGACACACGGAGAGAGGGATGCCAGGTACCGTTATTCAGGTAAGCTTGCATGTGAAACATATTAGCTTTAAAGGTCCCTAATCAAGTTGTCGTGCCTTTTGTCTTTTACGATTACTGTCTCTCAGTAGATGGACCTATTTGGCTAGTTTATTTCTGAGACGAGAGAGGGAGAGAGAGAGAGAGAGAGAGAGAGAGAGAGTCACTGTGACAATGAAAGTTCTTTTACAATGACAGGGACAAATCTCTTTCTTATATTCTTTTTCTGAGTTTCCCCTTTCTACATGAGATGCAGCAGTCTCTTTGGCAAAAGCAGATTATGAGAATTACAAGCTGAAAATTTCCAGGATTTGTAAAGCATAAAAACTTTAAAATAAGTGACTCTTGAAAAACTGGAACAAAAAAAAAAAAAAAGCCATGTCTTTAACAGAAGTGCAAGATACGTATAAGAGGAAAACGCAGTGTAGAAGGAGTGGAGCCTACAGTGGCTGAGCATCACCTTCTTTACAGCTGAAGTCTGGACACATCGCTGAGAAAGGTAGGTAGGACCCCTTCCTATGCCTGCATGGGGAGAGCCTAGGCATACCAAGATTTCAGTCTTTTAGCTTTCACCACCTTTAACCTAGAGAGATGTGCTCATCAAAGGAGTCAGCTCTCCTCTCGGATCTCAAACAGGGCTATGCGCACCCGAGTATGGAAACCATTCCTGAGAACACAGGACACTCAAAAAAACCAAGTAAGGAAATAAAAATCTTTTACTTTTAGAAAGAAAGGTTAACATTATGTATTAAGTTTTTTCTTTTATTCAGTTTTGTTTGTTGGCCTTTGTTTAGTTTAAAGCTATTAAATGGTCGTGTTGGCCATCAAAATCTACAAGCTGCTTATTATCCTTTGTATTTTTTTAAAATTTAACAAATATTTCCATTTCTAAGAACAGAGCCCTGTGATCTTTGGGCAACAGCATGTCCAGATCTACAGGCACTGAGGAGAAATGCCAATTTGCTGTAGAAGCAATTATACATACAGTATAGGAAAAGGCCAATTTTGTTATACCAGGACCACACACACTGTGTGCTTGCTGGATTATTTGATATCAAAGCAGAGACATCAGTTTTCCTTAAAACAAAAATGAAGTAATGAGCCTGGCTAAGGTTCACCCACATCTAATTCAGAGATATCCATTACAGTTTACAGAGCTTGCTGATGCTAACAGGACTCTTTTTCTGTAAAGGGACATCTCAGTGACTAGATAAAGCACTATGGTTTCTTTAATTTTATATATCTATTAAGCAGAGCAAGCGTGATTTATAACCTTTATCATAAATGCAAGTATGCTGACAATGTCTTGACTCCTTGTTATCACACCGCAGAGAGAATGGACCACAGCATGACTCATCTTCGCTTTGATTTACCGCAGTTTAGTATAGCTATGAGGACTTCCAATCACATGTTAGTATACTTATACTGTCTCTCCTCAGACCAAAACACTGAATTGGGAATGCAAAGCTAAATGAGAAATGGCCTTTAGGGAAACATATTTTGAGAGTTTAGGATGCTCAAGACAGGGCAAATTTTATGCAGCACATAAACGGGGACAGAATATGCATATGCCAGATAGAAGGTGGTCAGGGGTGGTGAAATGTGAAGTCACCTTTGAATGAAGAGGGTGGATTGGGAGTTCCAGGAAGACAACTTGCAAAAGTTCTAAGAGTGAGAGATGAGAAGCCCTCACACCACTGGCTTTTCCTATAGCATGTCTGTGTATGAAAAATGAGCCTGAAGAGGAAGAAGGCACACATGCTACTAACAGCTCTGTACACCATGACAGGAATTTGAACCTTATACCACAGGACATGGTACATGGTTCCCCAAATACTTTGCTGATACAATAATTAAAACAGTATGGTACTGGCACAAATAAATCGTTAGAACACATGATACCTGCACACAGATAGACAAAGCAACAAACAATAGGACATGGAAATATCGCTGAAAGCTGAGATGGTGAGCACGCATGAATTTGTTAACTGCTGAATGAAGGGTCGGTTTGTCCAGGTGACATTTGGATAACTGACTAATTGTTTAATAATGAAATATAATGCTTATACACAAGAGTATAAAAAGAATTGCTGGATAAATTACAAATGTCAATATAAAATGCCAGAAAAAAACTTTATTATCTTGGGGTTGAGAATGTAACTTTTTTTTATTCTTTTAGTGTGATGGTACTATGTAGCTCAAAGGAAAAATATACATTATCACCAAAATCATGATATGGAACACCCTAAACTCTAAAATCACCAATAGGTTACAGTTGGAAGATAAAAGTCAAAGGAGGAAAAAAGCCTTTGGTATTTGTAACTAGGAATTTTGTACCCAGTATAATCTGTACTAACCTCCTACAAATCAATAATAGTAGTAAAAGCACTGACCCAAGAGAAATGGGTAAAAGCTACAAATCACTAATTCATGCAAGAAATGACCCTAATGACGTAAAAGTGTTGAGTTTCACTAATATTTAATATAGATCCATTTCTTATGTATCAGATGGACAACAGGAAATGCATGTTAGTGACAGACTCCCCAAATAATATTCATAATGTCCCACTTTGAGAGAATGAGAAGAAATGGAAATTTTTAAATATTAAGGGCACAATGCCAATCCGTACATAAAAAGTAATTTTTAATTTTTTTTCATATTTTATTTACATTTCAAATGTTTCCATCTTTCCAGATCTCCCCTTTGGAACCCCTTATCCCCGCTCTCTCCCCTGCCTCTATGAGGGTATTCCCCTACCCACCCATCCACCCACTCTCGTCTTCCCTCCTTGGCACTCTCCTATACTGGGGCCACTAACACCCTCAGGCCCAAGGGCTTCTCCTCCCCCTGATGGCTAACAAGACCCTCCTCTGCCACATATGTGGCCAGCACCATGGGTCCCTCCACATGTATTCTTTGGTTGGTGATCCAGTCTCCAGGACCATCAGGGGATTAGGCCAGTTGACACTCTTGCTCACTCCATGGGGCTGCAAATTCCCTCAGCTCCTTCAGTCTGTTCTCCAACTCCTCCATCTGGGACATCACCCTCAGCCCAACAGTTGCAGTGAATCTTGGGTATTCCAAACTTTTGAGCTAATATCCACTTATCAGTGAGTACATACCATGTTCATTCTTTTGTGACTGAGTTACCTTGCTCAGGATGATATTTTCATGTTCCATCCATATGACTGCGAATTTCATGAAGTCATTGTTTTTAATAGCTGAGTAGTATTCCATTGTGGAAATGTACCACATTTTCTGTATCCGTTCCCCTGTTGAGGGACATCTGGGTTGTTTCCAGTTTCTGGCTATTATAAATATGGCTGCTATGAACATAGTGGAGCATGTGTCTTTATTACATATTGGAGCATCATCTGGGTATATGTCCAGGAGTGGAATAGCTGGGTCCTCAGGTAGTATTATGTTCATTTTTCTGAGGTCCGCCAAAGTGATTTCCAGAGTGGTTGTACCAGCTTGCAATCCCACCAGCAATGGAGGAGTGTTCCTCTTTCTCCACATCCTTGCCAACATCTGCTGTCACCTGAGTTTTTGATCTTAGTCATTCTGACTGGTATGAGGTGGAATCTCAGGGTTGTTTTGATTTGCATTTCCCTGATGACTAAGGATGTTGAACATTTCTTTAGGTGCTTTTCGGCCATTTGAGTTTCCTCAGTTGAGAATTCTCTGTTTAGCTCTGTTCCCCATTTTTTGATAGGGTTATTTGGATCTCTGGAGTGTAACTTCTTGAAATCTTTGTATATATTGGATATTAGCCCTCTATTGGATGTAGGATTGGTAAAGATCTTTTCCCAATCTGTTGGTTGCTGTTTTGTGCTATGTACAGTGTTCTTTGCCTTACAGAAGCTTTGTAATTTTATGAGGTCCCATTTGTCGATTCTTGATCTTAGAGCATAAGCCATTGGTGTTCTGTTCAGGAACTTTTCCCCTGTGCCCATGTGTTCGAGACTTTCCCCCTACTTTCCCTTCTATTAGATTCAGTGTATCTGGTTTTATGTGAAGGTCCTTCATCTACTTGGACTTGAGCTTTGTACAGGGTGATAGAAATGGATCAATTCACATTCTTTTACATGTAGAATGCCAGTTGAACCAGCACCATTTGTTGAAGATGCTGTCTCTTTTCCACTGGATGGTTTTAGCTCCTTTGTCAAAGATCAAGTGACCATTAATGTGTGGGTTAATTTCTGGGTCTTCGATTCTATTCCATTGATCTACCTGCCTTTCACTCTACCAATACCATGCAGTTTTTATCACTACTGCTCTGTAGTACAGCTTGAGGTCAGGGATGCAGATTCTCCCAGAAGTTCTATTATTGTTGAGAATAGAACTATTGTTTTTGCTATCCTGGGTGTTTTGTTATTCCATATGAATTTGAGAATTGCTCCTTTTAAGTCTATGAAGAATTGAGTTGGAATTTGATAGGGACTGCATTGTATCTATAGATTGCTTTTGGCAGGATGGCCATTTTAACTATGTTAAACCTGCCAATCCATGAGCATGGGAGACCTTTCCATCATCTGAGGTCTTCTTCGATTTCTTTCTTCAGAGACTTGAAGTTCTTGTCACACAGATCTTTCATTTGTTTGGTTAGAGTCACACCAAGATACTTTATATTATTTGTGACAATTGTGAAGGTTGTCATTTCCCTAATTTCTTTCTCAGCCTGTTTGTCCTTCAAGCATAGGAAGGCTACTGATTTGTTTGAGTTAACTTTATATCTGGCCACTTTGCTGAAGCTTTTTATCAGCTGTACCAGTTCTCTGGTGGAGTTTTTTAGGTTACTTAAGTATACCATCATATCATCTGCAAATAGTGATATTTTGATTTCTTCCTTTCCAATTTGTATCCCTTTTGCTCTAGCTAGAACTTCAAGAACTATATTGAGTAGATAGGGAGAGAGTGGACAGCCTGTCTAGTCCCTGATTTTAGTGCGAACGCTTCAAGTTTCTCCCCATTTAGTTTGATGTAGGCTACTGGTTTGCTATCTATTGCTTTTACTATGTTTAGGTATGGGCCTTGAATTCCTGATCTTTCCCAAGACTTTTATCATGAAGGGATGTTGAATTCTGTTAAATGCTTTTTCAGCATCTAATGAAATGATTAAGTGGTTTTTTTTTTTTTTTTTGAGTTTGTTTATGTAGTGGATTGCATTGGTGGATTTCTGGGTATTGAACCATCCCTGCATCCCTGGGATGAAGTCTACTTGATCATGATGTATGATCGTTTTGATGTGTTGTTGGATTCGGTTTTCAAGAATTTTATTGAGTATTTTTGCATCGATATTCATAAGGGAAATTCGTCTGAAGTTTTCTTTCTTTGTTGGGTCTTTGTGAGGTTTTGGTATCAGTGTAATTTTGGTCTCATAGAAAGAATTGGGTAGTGTTCTGTCTGTTTCTATTTTGTGGAATAAATTTAATAGTATTGGTATTAGGTCTTCTTTGAAGGTCTGATAGAATTCTGCACTGAACCCATCTGGTCCTGGGCTTTTTTTTTGGTTGGGAAACTGTTAGTAATTGCTTCTATTACTTTAGGCATTATGGGACTGTTTAGATGGTTTATTGGATCCTGACTTAACTTTGGTATTTGGTATCTGTCCAGAAACTTGTCCATTTCATCCAGATTTTCCAATTTTATTGCATATAGGCTTTTGTAGTAGGATCTAATGATTTTTTAAATTTCCTCAGAATCTGTTGTTATATCTACCTTTTCATTTCTAATATTGTTAATTTGGATGCTGTCTCTGTACCCTCTGGTTAGTCTGGCTAAGAGTTTATCTATCGTGTTGATTTTATCAAAGAACTAGATCCTAGTTTTGATGATTCTTTGTATAGTTTTTTTAGTTTCTACTTGATTGATTTCAGCCCTTAATTTGATTATTTCCTGCCTTCTACTCCTCTGGGGTGTATTAGCTTCTTTTTGTTCTAGAACTTTCAGGTGTGCTGTTAAGCTGCTAGTATATGCTCTCTCCAGTTTCCTTTTGGAGGCATTCAGAGCTATGAGTTTTCCTCTTAACACTGCTCTCATTGTGTCCCATAGGTTTGGGTTATGTTGTACTTTCATTTTCATTAAATTCTAGGAAGTCTTTAATTTCTTTCTTTATTTCTTCCTTGACCGAATTATCATTGAGTAGAGCATTGTTCAGCTTCCGTATGTATGTGGGCTTTCTTTTGTTGTTGCCATTGAATACCAGCCTTAATCTGTAGTGATCTGATAGGAGGTATGGGATTATTTCAATCTTCTTATATCTGTTGAAGTTTGGTTTGTGACTGATTATATGATAAATTTTGGAGAAGTTACCATGAGTTGCTAAAAAGAAGTTACATTCTTTTGATTTAGGATGAAATGTTCTATAGCTATCTGTTAAATCCATTTGGTTCACAACATCTGTTAGTTTCACTGTGTCTCTATTTAGTTTGTGTTTCCAAGATCTGTCCATTGATGATATTGGGATGTTGAAGTCTCCCACTATTATTGTATGAGGTGCAATGTGTGCTTTGAGCTTTAGTAAAGTTTCTTTTATGAATGTGGGTGTCCTTGTATTCAGGGAATAGATGTTCAGAATTGAGAGTTCTTCATGGTAGATTTTTCCTTTGATGAGTATGAAGCATCCTTCCTTATCTTTTTTGATGATTTTTGGTTGAAAGTAGATTTTATTCGATATTAGACTGGCTACTCCAGCCTGTTTCTTGGGGCCATTTGCCTGGAAAATTGTTTTCCAGCTCTTTATTCTGAGGTAGTGTTTGTCTTTAACATGGAGGTGCGTTTCCTGTATGCAGCAAAATGCTGGGTCCTGTTTATGGATACATTCTGTCAGTCTATGTCTTTTCATTGGGGAATTGAGTCCATTGATGTTAAGAGATATAAAGAAATAGTGATTGTTGCTTCCTGTTATTTTTTGATGTTACTTTTATGTTTGTGTGTCTGTCTTCTTTTGGGTTTGTTGAAAGATTACTTTCTTGCTTTTTCTAGGGTGTAGTTTCCCTCCTTGAGTTGGTGTTTTCCATCTATTATCCTTTGTAGGGCTGGGTTTGTGGAAACATATTGTGTTAATTTGGTTTTGTCATAAAATATTTTGGTTTCACCTTCTATGATAATTGAGAGTTTTGCTGGGTATAGCAGTTTGGGCTGGCATTTGTGTTCTCTTAGGGTTTGTATGAGAACTGCCCAGGATCTTCTAGTTTTCATAGTCTCTGGTGAGATGTCTGGTGTAATTCTGATAGGTCTGCCTTTATATGTTATTTGACAATTTTCCCTTACTGCTTTTAATAGTCTTTCCTTATTTTGTGTATTTAGTGTTTTGACTATAATGTGACAGGAGATATTTCTTTTCTGGTCCAATCTATTTTGAATTCTGTAGGGTTCTTGAATATTTATGTTCATCTCTTTCTTTAGGTTAGGGAAGTTTTCTTCTATAATTTTGCTGAAGATATTTACTGGTCCTTTACGTTGGGAATCTTCACTCTCTTCCATACCTATTATTCTTAGGTTTTGTCTTCTCATTGTATCCTGGATATCCTGGATGTTTTGGGTTAGGAGCATTTTGCATCTTGCGTTTTCTTTGACTGTTGTGTCAATGTTTTCTATGATATCTTCCGCACCTGAGATTCTCTCTTCTATCTCTTGTATTCTGTTGGTGATGCTTACATCTATGATTCCTGATCTCTTTCCCAGGTTTTCTATCTCCAGGGTTGTCTCCCTTTGTGATTTCATTATTGTTTCTATTTCTATCTTTTGTTCCTAAATGATTTTGTTCATTTCCTTAGTCTGTTTGATTGTTTTTTTCCCTGTAATTTTGCCTGTTTGACTGTGTTTTTCTGTAATTCTTTAAGGGATTTTTGTGTTTCCTCTTTAAGAGCTTCCAGTTGTTTACCTATGTTCTCTTGTAATTTTTTAGGGAGTTATTTATTTCCTTCTTACATTCTTCTATCATCATCATGAGATGTGATTTTAAATCAGAATCTTGCTTTTCTGGTATGTTGGGGTATACACGGCTTGCTGTGGTGGGAGAGCTTGGTTCTGATGAGGCCAAGTAGCCTTGGTTTCTGTTCCTTATGTTCTTGACCTGGCCTTTCGCCATCTGGTTATCTCTGGTGTTAGCTGGTCTTACTCTCTCTGACTGTGGCTTGTCCCTCCTGCAAGCCTCGGTGTCAATTCTCCTTGAAGGCCAGCTGTCTCTGAGAGAATTTTGTGTTTGGAGCGCTGTGGTACACGGTCACCTCTGGGTGCAGATAGAAACCAGAAGGATCTTGTCCCCAGCTGTTTCTTGGTTCCTGTGTCCTGATAGCTCTGCAAGGCCCTCTAGATTTAGTGAATTTGAACAGAAGTGGTGGTCTTGCCTGTGCTTGAAGGTGTGTCTACACTCCTGGGATACCAGCTCTCTCTTGGCACTATTTGAGTATGGAGCCCTGTGTCACAGGATCCAATTCTGGCCACTAAAAAAGCCAGAGGACCACTCCTTAGTCCCTGTGTCCTGGAGATTCCAGGTGGGTCCCTCTGAGAAGACAGGCTTGCCCACACTCCTGGGAGTCTAGCTTTCTCCTGGCACTACTTGACTCTGGAGTCCTGGTGGCCCAGGCAGAGTTGTCCCACCACAGATGGAAAACGGAAGGCTCCTTCTCCCAGCTATTCCTCAGTCTCTGTGTCCCAAGTATTCTGGGCAAGACCTGCTGAGCTGTGGTGCTCGTCTTACCCCCACTCATGGGCTTTTCCACAGTTCTGGGAAGCTAGTTTCTCCTGGTGCTATTTGGCTGTGGAGCCCTGGTGGCCCGGGCAGAGGTCTCCCGCCACAAATGGAAACTGGAAGGCTAAAAAGTAATTTCTTAACATATATAAAATAAAATGTACATATCAGTTGGTCTTAAAGGTTCATAGGTATATAAAATATATAAGCATATAAATGAGAAAGTTGTTTATAATAGTAAAAATGTGGAAAAAACACAAAGATTCATTTTATAAACTGTAGTACACAGATAAATAAATAATTATGCTGGCATGGCAAGATATCCATGATAGAGTTTTTACTGAAATAATGATCAAGCAGAATGGCATTGAAAGTGTCACCTGACAAATGAGGTATTGGATTCATGGTGAACTGCCTGGGCTTTCAGCTAAAGTAGACCTGGATTTGTGTCCTATCCCTAACACTTATTGCTAACCTCTTGAAGTCTTACTTCCTTTATCTGTCCCACCTCATAGAGCTGCATGGAGAATTCTGAGTATGTATAGTAATATTATTAAAGTTGGGGCTGATGTATAGCCACCTGCTGACAGTCCCGTGGACCTATATGGTGGAAAGAGAGAACCAGCTTCTACAAGTTGTCCTCTGATCTCTACACACAAGTTGTGGTTAATGTGCACATGGGTGTGCACAAATACACACTATAGATCTGGTCTTAACCTAGAATGGCTGAGATTGAGACAACAGTTGATGACAAATGCTGATGAGTAAATGGAGTGAGGAAGGGAACTACAACTTACCACTGGTGCAATGACTCTGGAAGAACTCCTGAAAAACTAAAAATTAATCTACCACATGACCCAGCTATAGTACTCCTTGTCATAGTCCCAAAGGACTCGTCATCCCACTATATAGACTCTTGCTTGACCATATCTGTTGCTGCTCTGTTCACAGTAGCTATAAAATAGCAAAACATAAATGAAAATGTGAAACATCTAGAAGGTGAAGTACTATTCAGCTGTGAGAGGAAATGAAGTCATGGAACTTGCAGGTAAATGGATGGAACTAGCAAACAGTATTTTGATGGAAGTGACCCCCAGTCAGAAAGATAAACACTCATGTTTTCTCTTATTTGTGGTTCCTAGTTCCATTGTTTTCCTTTACCTTGGCCTCAACCCTGGAGATTCTTTCTTCCATGCCTTATAATCTGTGAGTGAGTCTTACCTCTGAAGTTTGTGTTTGATGTCCTTAACTTTTGCAGGTTTATTTCAGGTTGAGTTTTCTTTAGTGATTCTATTTCTTTGTTACATTCTGCTTTCAAGCCTTATTTTCATTATTTTGTTCAACTGATTGCGCTTTCACAGACTTTATTATGGGATTTATCCATTCTTCCTTAAAGTCCTTGAGCATATTCATAGCCTCTATTTTTGAAGTCCTTCTTCTGTGCTTCAGTTGAATTGTATTTCTCAGGCCCTGCTGCAATAAGGTTTCTGACTTCTAGAGGAGGCATATTGTCTTGACTATTCATGTTGGTGTTTTGTGCTGGGGTCTGTCATCTGGAGTTACATCATTTGAGGTGTTTCTTGGGGGTCAATATCTGGGCTTTGTTTGTTCTTTGGTAACTCTTGCCAAGGATCCCAGGCAAGTGTGGTGGCTTTGTGGTCGCAGAGAGAGGCAGTGCTTCTGAAGGTCTGAGAATGATAAGGGATTGGAGATGGACTAGGAAGAAATGCTGAGAGGGATCATGGGAAGAGGGAGTCTAGAATCTGAACCAAGGGGTGGAGTGCCCTAGCAATGAAGGTGGAAGGGAAATGTGCTCCTGTGAGAGGGCTTCTACAGGACTAAGAGCAAGTCTGGAGAGATAGTAATAGAAGACAGGAAGGAAACTGAAAATCATCTACATGAGTAAAAGTCTAGGACAGTCACTGAGGGGTCCTTGGAAGAAAGTGTTTCTGCAAATGAGTGCCTGACTCTAGGGAATGAAGGTAAGCCAGAGAGAAAAGCTAAGAGAGCCCTTGATTACAGATTCATAAACCTTTATGTAATCAAGGAATGACTTTGGGTGTTATATTTAAGTCCCAAAGTAAAAATAACTATTATGTTTAGATAATACAACTAAGAAACTTCATAGCCTTAGGATCATGGGTTATAAATTGCCCTGAACTCATTAGATTGGTTACTGATATTTTCTGATCAGATTGGTTACTGATATTCTCTGGAGTAGTTTCCACTATATACATACTTAGTTTTCATTCAAATTAGAAAAATATATAACAAAATATGAAGGCACACTTTTCAGAATGTTTTCCCTAATAAGACGAGGGCAGGAAAGCAAACTATGGAAAACAAGAACATTTGTCAAGTAGAAAAACATTAAAATGACCGTATCAATAAACAGACCATGTACAAAAGACATCACATACCCCTCTGTTTGGAAGATCATTCGAAAGCTGTCTCTTAGGCTTCTATAACTTTGTGGGTCTGTTACACTTCTCTGCACCTGGAACCTAGCAAGAAATCAAGCAACAACAGAAAAACACACATTAGAAATTTGGCCAACTTTTCTTGTTTCTAAAGTTTTAACAATGTAGTATTCCCAGAGTAATTTAAAATATTTTCATCATTACTGTAGATTTTATTGCTTAATTGTTCTTCTATAACCTTTACCTTATTTCTGTTATTACCTTATTACTATTCATTTGTACTTTATGAGAGCTTATGTGTCTGTTTCTCATCCAGGCAAATACATCTTAAGGCATTTAGATTGTGTGTGTGGGTGTAAAAAGCATGCATACATGCTATATATTGTCTCAGTCTGAAAGATTAATCTGAAGATGTGTATGAAAAAGATACACAGTATAAGTCTTAATTAATGTTCCTTAATGGGTATTTAATACAAAGTCTACAAGTGCAGAGGAATTAATACAAGTTAGATTCTGAGTGTGAACTTGAAACTAATTCTGCCAGGCAGGTGCCTGAAGACTTGCAGGTGCATGTTGGGCTACAATTTACCATTGCGACTTCACCCTGGGACAAGGTCTCTGCATGTAGCTGTTGCTCAGGGAAGATGGCTCTGTTTCTGAAAGCTGTCCTCTTTCATCTTCTGTTTTCATGGTACAATCTTTTGTCTTTTACTGTAGCACACCGAATGCAGAAACAATATGACAGCTTAGCTTTTCCTTGTGTTTGCTCTGGGGTTTATTTCTAAAGATGTGACAATAATAAATGTTCATTTTATCACATGCCTCTTTCAGTCCTATCTAGTTTATTTAGTTTGTTCCTAGCTCATTTTTAGCTTTTTATCCTAAAATTATGATTCAAGGTCATTCTCCCTCCTCTGCTTCCTGCCACAATTCCATCTGTTTCCTTTTCTTTCTTGTAGATACTTTTCAGAATTAACCCTTACATTAACTTATTATCCTGCTCAAAATAGTTTCCATATCATTGTCATTTTGATAGTCTCTTCTTTCTTTCTTTCTTTCTTTCTTTCTTTCTTTCTTTCTTTCTTTCTTTCTTTCTTCTTCTTCTTCTTCTTCTTCTTCTTCTTCTTCTTCTTCTTCTT
>JADRCH010000040.1:16259763-16322263 GCA_019843965.1 Rhynchomys soricoides | reverse complement strand
GTTACAGGTTTCACAGTGATTCTGCACCTTGTGTCCACTTTTAACAAGTGTAAGAAAGAAATGCCAGAAAGCAGAACTAAAATTTTAAGAGTCCCTGCTAACCTCAAACACCTGAAATGTTAAGTGGCATGGGTATCGTGTTGTCCAGGTGTTCCAGGCTGGGGCTGGGGGTGGGGCTACTGCTCTCTGCGAAGGCTCAGGAAGAGATTCAGGAAAGGGAAAGGGTTTGAGTTGGTCCTCACGGGATTCAAAAGGGAAATAGAGCCAACTAGTGCAAAGCAGTCCAGGTGGGGAGAGGAACAAAGGCCACTGAGGGAAAGCTGTGCCTCCTAATGGAGAAATGAGAGAAACATTGCAGCTTGTCTGGGTTTCCTTCAGGAAGACACCATGACACTCTGCTAGCACATGTGGTTTGCTCAGGATGGATTCAGACCTAATCAGGCTTATGGGGGGGGGGTACTCAATCGAGAAAGGTCAAAGCCCAGGAAAGAGCATTTATCTTTTCTCAGCTCTGTAGATAAGCATTTTAGCTCTCTGGGAGGCTACCTTACAGACATGTGACCCTGCTTCTGAACAGGACTGTGAGTCAACAGATGGACCAATATGGGCACATCCAAATTCTAATCAACTTTAACCTCTTGTTGACTGCCGAGGTTAAGAAACTTTAGTTCTGTTTAAGGTATTGACAACTTCAGATCTTACACAGGCTTGCTCAGCTAACCTGGCCATTAGGAGTATAGGCACTTTACTACCTAAGTGAAATTCCTTTTTCTTTTCCAGAATAAAAAAAAGTAACTATTGCAATCCATTTTACATTCAATCAATGTGAGTTTTGAGCATTACTGTGTCATGTGTACTATTATGTCATATCTACTCTTCGGGGTATATGCTCTGCATTTTAGACATGATTCTGCATTTTAGAAATGCATGGTTAGGTGAAGGAGACAGGTAAAGAGAAGATGTCAATGCAAATAACAATGTATGGAAATGGTGTTCTGCAATAGCAGATGCCAGCCAGTGAGTTTTCTTAGTACTACTATCTTGAATACTGAAGATGACCTTCCCATGGGCTGACTGTTGCTGACAGAAGACAGTACTTTACAGAAAGGGCAAACAAGGAGCCGATAGCTTTGGGCTAAACACCTGTGACTGAAGCTCACTCATGATTTCTGAATGCCATTTCAGAACAGGCACTCAGCAGTGGTCAGTGGGATGGTTAGGAGTGCTTCATGGTGAAGCTGGTGGTCTAGTAAGGACGCTGCATTCCTGGCAGGCAGGAGATGCAGAGGCCAAATGACCACAGCTGCACAGCATGAGTGATGCAGAGGAGGGAGGGCACAGAGAACAGCAAGGTTCAGAGCATTTTCAACTGTGCAGACAGAAGCAGTCAGAGGCCAGACAGGCTGAAGTCAGAGAGCAACACCTCCCTGACGAGTGTCTCATAGATGGCATGCTTGTCCTTTGCACAGGAATATAGGTGATTTTTAGCTCGATGACACATGACTTAACCTGACAAGAGAGCTATCAGTTCTTCTAAAGAAGCTGTTTTAAGTTGATATAATTAAAACGCATTTTGGTCAATCATGTAAAAGCAATTTCCTTCTTTTCTGCTTAACCTCAGCATTTTCCAAGCTGCATTGTGTGCTAATAAAGTCTCTTTATGCTTCAGGAGACAATTCTTGAGAAAGTAATACAACTCTCACTCTCTCTGTCTCTCTCTCTCTCTCTCTCTCTCTCTCTCTCTCAATTTTGTTGAGAAGAAAAGCTTGGATTTCTCTATTGTCTTTCTAAGAGTAGTTTGGTCACATGTGGACTCCTCATCCAAGTAACTCCATTTAGTACGGTTGCTTCCAAAAACACAGACTAGACAGTACATTTGAGATCTACTTGGTGCCTAACATCCACTCAGACTCGAACACAGTGGAAAGGAACATAGCTCAAACCTTTGGAGCTCTGCAAAGGAACCAAAGGGGACAGTCAGCCATAGAGCCTGCCAATGCAAGACTGCCAGTGTGTGGCAGTGGGAGTAATGGGCCCCTAGCATCTGCTCCATCAGGAGTACTAAGCAAGTTACCGCAGTAGCCACCTGGGCCAGGAAGGGCCTTCTCCTTATTGTCCACATGCAAACCACCGAATACATGGCAGTGTGTTTGCTTTCACAGACTCAAGAAATGGTTACACAGTCCCCACTCATTTAGACATGTTTGGCGAGATTCATTTTAAACTTGTCAGCAAGGAGACAGTGAGATGTGATGCTTCAGCACTTAAGAGTACTTCTGAGACACAGCCATAAGAAAGATGTCAATGAGAAGTGAAATGGCTTTGCTCTCTTAAAAGACTTAGGATGAAACTGTTTAAAAATGTCAAAATTTGCACAAAAAAAATTGTCATATTTGTGCAGTGTCTTATTCCCAAAGGATTAAAGGATGCAGGGTGCATATATCACCTATTTACATCTTTGTGTGAATCTATAGCGTTTAACTGCAAGGAGTTCGACTGATAGAGGGGGTGGAGTTACCTCTGCACATTGCACGCTCTGTTTCAAGTTTTCATTCATTTTATAATTGGGTTTTGGCTTTGCTTTTAACTTTTAAAAGTGTGTGTGTGCGTGTGCATGTGTGTGTGCATGTGTGTGTGTGTGTGTGTGTGTGTGTGTGTGTGTGTTTACATGTGCATGTATCTGCCTTTATGCAGAGGTCAAAAGATACCTTGTAGAAGTTTGGCCTCTTCTTGTACTGTGTTGTTCCAGAGGATCAAACTCAGATGCTCAGGCTTGGGGATGATCCACTGAGCCATCTCACTAGCTCCCTGGATACTTTTTAATGAGGTTATTTGGTAAGCCTTGAGGGGGGGAGCTGAAGAAAATTTGGGGGCAAAGGCTATTGTGAGTCATCTCTCTGCACTGTTGCCAAACCCAATTGAATTTGTGTGATAAGTGATATTGATTGCTGGTATCACCTCCCAGAGGTCACCTTCTGGCTTAACAGCTTGTGTGTTCTCTTCCATCCTCCCTCCCCTCTGACCTGGCCCTCAGCAACCATTCACACCAAACAGTGCTTATCATCACTTTTACTTTGAAGTGTTGTCTGTCAAAGCTTGTCCTCTATTAAAGGGATTTTTGCTTCCAAGGAGGGGGTGGCAAGGGTTGGTTTCATTCAGGGTGGGGATGCAGAGATCCTGGGTACCAAAGCTCTAAGTGGCACCTTGTTCTCCTTCAATGGCACTGTATGCCACCACAATGCATTAGCCCATAGAGTAATTGCACCCTTGTGTCAAAGGAGGCGAGGCACACTGGAGACACAGACTACGCATCCCCGGTTATAATTCCAGTGATGTGTAACGCAATCCCAGTCTGCCTTTCTCAGGAATATTGAATTTTGGAGGAAGAACAACAATCTTACTTAATTTTGGGTTTCTTGGTGAGAAGAGAGAAAGGACATTCTGTGCTATTGTATGTCTGCTCTGTTTCTAAGGAGTACAATGCTTCTGATAGGAGCTGCGGCCTGCAGTGCTGCTGAGCCTAATGGAACTCCCTGCAGAGATCTTTGTAAATGTGCTATGAGCAGAGATTATTAGTAATTACCAGAATATTACATGAGCTTCTTAATAAACACTTAAGGAGCCCACTAATGAATCAGAGATTAACAGACCAAAGGGTTTGCAATTACAGAACACATTAAAAGGAAAACTATGGGAAGATTAAATAAAGATTTTAAGTCACTGTAATTAGTCAATCTTACTGAAATAAGATGTTGCTCCTACAGAGTATGTTTACTTTCTTGCTCATCGGATGAACACCGCCAAAGTCAGATCCAACAGGCAGAGGCATGTCAGAAGCTTTGAAACTTATTTATTTGTATCTACCTCGCCAGTTTTGGGGAAAGGCCGTATAACACACAGAGTTAGACAGTCTCCCACCAACTGTCCGGGGGAAGGCCGTATAACACAGAGTTAGACAGTTTCCCACCAACTGTCCTCATTTCCCCTGTTCTGAAAATCACTTGATGACAGAAGAAATGCTCCCTTCCTGTAGAGAGATATACTTCGGGGACCCATACTTACCATCTTTGCAAAAATGTCCTGCAGGTGGTGAGGTTCTCAGGAAGATTTTAAAAGATGGTCCTCTTCATTTTTAATTACATTTATTCATGTCTTTTCTGTTCACATGTGTGTAGGTGCTCACAGGTACCGTGGCGTGTGTGCCTGTCCCTAACCATTCTGTGAGTCTTTTTTGTGAGCTCTGGGGAACGATTTCCTTCAAACACTCACCTATATCCAGACCGTACTTTTCAATTGTAAGTCACTAGCGAGTGTCCGTGTGAATTGCTTTTTATTTTTTGAAAATCTAGTTATGAATATTTTATTTTGCTTTAGGTTAAATATAATAATATTACATATAACTTTGTCTTGGAAACTGATAAAGTTCAAGAGTCTTTAAGCGACTTAGGGTGGATATAGAGTACAGCCTTAAAACTACCAGAGATTTCCCATCTGTAGAGGGATAAGGGGTAAGAGTTTCATGGAAGCAAAGATGAGCGGTTTGTGAGTTCAGTCCTCCGGAAACGAAGAAACGTTAGGGATCAGAGATGCAGTGTTAGTAATTAACTCCAAAACAGTGGGGTATATATGTGCCCACTAGAGAGTCGGAGTTTGGTTCACCTGAGATCTAGGCATTTAATGTACTCACTGGGCTTTTGGTCACAGCCTGGCATCAAGTAACACTCTAAAATAATGCTATCAAGTCCAGCAGTTATGGGACCTGATAACTGGACTGAGCAGTGATTGACAACTGGAGCTCAAAAGCTATGCCTGTACATATTTGGCCATGCATTGTTCTAAAACGTCGAGGAAAGAGAATGTCCCTTGTTATCATTTAGTCATTTTCTTCGTTTATGTCTGGCAAGCCGTTATACCTGTCTGAATCCCATATGTCTTTACCACATGCAGGTGCACTGGGCTATGCTTTGGCGTTGCAAAACTGAATGAGACCAATACATTTCTCTGTTATTATAAAACTGTTTATAATTTGAAGAAATATTTAACCTGGGGCGCTCGTTGGCCTAGATGATTACTACAGATATGGAGATGGCATTTTGGCAAAGCTACAAAAGCAAAGAAAACTCTCTGTGTCGTGTAATCTTGAACACTTTAGAAAACAGAGCTTCGAAAAAGTTATCTCTCTAAAAAATCAGATCAGTCCTAATAGCCCCATTATATATTAAGTAATTTTCTGTGATCCTGGGTATGTTTAGCTGTAGCTCTTCACAGGAGCCAGAAACAGTTAAGGGCTGATGTGTTTTAGCTATATAGTTTACAATTTATAATTAACGGTAACTTAAGAATCCTATAATGGTTCATACTTGCCAATGACACATTTTGTTGCAATAAACATCTACTCAGTGTCTCTCAGTATAGTGAAGTATATCTCTTTTTGACTAGTTTGCATCATTATAAGGTGTTTCTAGTTTAGAGCCTATGGAAATATCTAATATCGAGAAATGAATTGTGATAAGGTTCATTGTACCACCGGCTACAGATTCTTCCAGTTGCTTACGTGGCTTAGTGGGTAATGACTAAGGGCAGTGAAGAACTAATTCTAAAAGTTATTTTAATGCCAACATGCTAGTTAACAACTCAAAGGCAAATGACCGCTAGAGATTACGACCTAATCTAATAATGCTAAACCACAAGTAATAAAATAGACTAATTAACATGGCTGTATAATTAAAGTACTCTAGGCATAGACTGGTCTCAATTAAATGAAGGCTTGACCAGCATGAATTCCAATTATTTTGTTTTGTAAGACATATGCCACATCAAAATAACAACAACAACAACAAAACACAAAATCGAAACAAAACTATGCTTAAAATCAGGCTGTAGTGTGGCCAGTCTGAGTGCACATACACGTACACACATACACACACACACACACACACACACACACACTTAATCAGACCTCATATTTAGCGGTAACAGATAATTTCACCCAGATGTGTTCCTCTCAGCATTCAAGTACGTTGATCTGGGCTAGCCATCGCAGCGGCTACTTAGCGTGTAACCAGCTCGTTCTTGGGGAATGAGGGAAAAAAGATCAGAAATAAAATTTACTAGAAGGGTAATAAAAATAGAGGAGGCTGCATTAACTTCAGTTATCAAATATTAAACTCATCACACTGATGCATTTCACAGTTCCCCGTATTCCACCCCCACAAAAGCTGGTCGCATCCTTCTTCTGCCTTGCCCTTCCTGTCTCCCTCCCTGTACACAAGTTTATTTCTAGCATCACTGCTACCACAGTCTACTTGATTACAGAGAACTACCGTCCTTAGGTGTTGGATTTGGCTTGTTATAGTTCAAGATGAGACTTGGTTTCTGGCTGCCATAAAAGTTTTCCAGAACAGAATTAAAATGTGGTCAAATCTGCCGGAACCCCTCACTGGCTCTGGGAACTGAGCCATTTTGTGGAAACTAATTATACACTAGAGACCCTGAGCCAGAGGCTCGGTGAGAGAAAAAGTCAGAGAACACAGAGCCAGAGACCTGAGAGATTACTGCATTTTATTAGAATGGACCAAATGAGCTCATGGTACAGTTTATTTAGCATTGATAAGGAAGTCTATCAGGGAAGAAGCATTAAAGAGCAAGTGTGTTCTTTGCACTCCTGAGCATGGATGCTAGAAAGAAACTCATGCAGTGAAGATGTTAAAGTTGGCAAATCAGGAAGAAAATGTGCTTATCATAGAGGGGAAAATTACTATTTCAAAAACAAAAATCCCAGCAATTCAATTTTACCAATGAAGACTTAGGAGCCAGATGCTCAGTGGAAACCAGAGGCCAAGAAAGAACCCAGAGGACCTTCCTACTCCACCAGTGTCCCAGAAGGAAAAGCTCCTTCTCCATGATGTCTTAAATACCCTTCAACTCAGTGCCCCTCTTTTCTGTTTACTTATGCTCAGTCCCTGTCAGCTGGTTGCTTGCTCCCCTCTTGACCTAGGGTTGATTTTATTTAGCTCTTGGATTAAAGGTGTGTGATGGTGCTAAGCCACCCCACAACTACTTGTTTACTTTTAACAGAAAGCTCTTGGATTAAAGGTATGTACTAGGGCTGAGCCACACCACAACAACTTATTTTCAATAAACAGGTGGTCTTGGGTTAAAGGTGTGTGCTAGGGATGAGCCACACCACAATGAGGTTTTGCCAGTTCACAATCTTGGGATTCACAATGTCATGAAATATCCTGCCACAAAAAATTTTATTATTTTATTTTATTTTAATCAAGGTTGACCTTATGGGTCACTAAGATTTGGATACATTGTGATCATTTTCAAATGAGGGAAAAGGCACATTATAGGTGGACAGGATCCCAAATGATGAAGAAATATCCATCAGTGCTTACGCATACATCCCTTTCAGCTCTGAGTGCAATTTAAGATATATTTTCTGACGTCAATGTGTCCTTTACTTTCAGTTTTCTTGTAGTGTGTGGTTATAATCACTTGAAAAACAAAACAGGAGTACCAACTTGGGCTTTGAATGAATCAGACTAGGGGAAGCAGGTCCTTCTGGGTTCTCTCCTTTATACTAATGAATATATCCCGGGGTCAGTGAGTGGCCAATACAATTGCTCCTCTCAACCCAAGCTTCTTCACTGGTGCTAAGAAAATAATGTGACTTGTACATCATCTACCTGATAATGATCTTTACATCTGGAATCCTAACAGTACTGTGGAAAAGCAGCCTTCCGAGGCACTGTTCGTTTAATCGGCTTCCTCGTGTGCCAGGATGTGAGACTGTCGGTGGAGGAAGAACTTGTCACAGTGAGCTGGGATGGATGGACATCCTTGTAGGGAGGTTTAGATGACGTATGCTTAAAGAACAGAGACATTTGTGATCCTTCTAGCTGAGTGAATCAGTATTGACCAGACAACATAAAACATCTACATATCTAGCTCCTATTGAATATTTTTATTTATTTCCAAGTGTATGGGTCCCTAGTGTGTGCCTGGAGAACATGGTCAAAGCAACAGCAACTACTAAACTCTTCTCATCTCTTGTTCACTTCCCTCCACTCCTCTCCCCTCCCTTAGAATCTATTTCCTTTTCCCAGTTAAATTATTTTCATAATGAATACTCCACTATTTTACGAACCTATGTTCAAAACAGTCCTGGCCAAAAGGGTGAGGTTTTATCAGTTTCAAATAACAAATTAAAAACTACTTTAAAGTATTTTAGAACTCTGGCAACTTAAGGAATTCATGAACTAATTTTACTCAGGAGCAGGCCTAACCTGTCGGCAGAACAAGTATAGGAAACTATGTTTCACTGGTTAAATAGATGTTTAATGAAAGGCTATTCATAGTTTGGCAGTATTACAGGTAGGCACTTTGGCAAGCAACGAAACACTGTAAGGCCGTTCAAGTCATTTGATTTTATAAAACTCAGATCTTACTGTAGTTAGCAACTTTTATATAACTTTGCATCTTATAGCATAATTACCTTTAAAACCAAGACTGTGTTACAAAGTAAAATCTAGATGATTGGACATCTTGAGCAACCCAAGTTCTAGAATAATAAGTGCTGAATATAAGAAAACATTCATTAGAAACGGGACCCAAAGGAGCAATCCACAATGAACACATTCAGATTCTCTGGGGATGAGTTCTTGTGTCCATCAATTGTCGTCACCCCACACTGCCCTAATGAGCGTGAAGTCCAAGTGGGAGGCTAGGCAGATGAAGTCTCATCTCTCTTTATGCGTAACAAAGAACAAACTATATCCCTCAATAGTTAAGTTTATATGATTTCAAGCAAAGTAAAATTTACTGAATATCAGTGTTGAACAGGACAACCCAATGTTATACTTGACTTAATTAAATTACTGACCTAAAAAATAGACACTCCTAGAGAGAACAAATATGTAATGTGAAAGCATTAATAACAGGCAAGTTACCCTTGCTAGTGAGGCTTTTGTTTGCCTTCCCCAGAAAACAAAGAACCCAACACATGGTTCTCAGGGGCCAACTGTGTCTTTTGTTGTTTCTTTGGTTTTTTTTTTTTTTTTTTTTTTTTTTGCTTATTTGTTTCTTAGCAGACACTTGCTCTATAGGTCTGATTAAACTCAAACTATTGATTGTCCTGCCTCAGCATACCAAATGCCAGAATTACAGGTATGTGCTACCACATCCTGCTGTGTCAGTGCTGGAACACACTGTTCTCTGTCTTGGCTAGGCCTCACACTAATGGCCTCAAGAAACTTGTCTGATTCCTTGTTTACTGTGTAATGTTTTCTCTACATTCAACTGAGACGGAAGTAGTTCTCCCATATTAGCATATCTGCCTCTAAGCCACACCCCTGTTCGATTCAGGCTCTCCCACACACTGTCTCCTGTGTCCGTTCCTCTGCAAAGTTTTATTTCACCACTTAAAATCAGAAAAAGGCCAAAGATCAGAGAATACTGTTTGGCCATGGATTTTAGTGAAGGCTCAGGAGGGGGCATCTCATGAGTCAAGTCCATGGCCATTGCTGTCTGCCCTTCGAAGCAAAGACTTTTGTATGTTCAGAGATCATTATTGCATGTGGTTTGTTTCTTTGCTCTATGCCAGAGGTATGCAGCCTCTGGTTGGGTTTGAAGTTTGTCTAAGAATGAGCTGGGACAAAAGGAAGGAAAAGCCAGCCACCTCATTCTCCCTTATAAATACTGCTGCCCACAGGCTCTGGTGGCGACACCTTATGGTGGCTCCATCTATCCTCCGTTTGGAAAGAAGGTCTGCTCTTGCACTCTGACCTCTTCTGGATCCCTCCACTCATAAAGTGTTCCATGGCCCCTTGAAGTAGAACAAGAGCTAATTTAGATCTAGCTTATAACTGATAGAGCAGATGAGGCTGAGGGCACAGCATATCCTAAACAGTTCCATCTCTGTATCTCCCTGTGCTTGTGTTGTGGATTCTGTTCCTGTATGTTTCTTCAGATAAAAATCTAGTACACCTTCTGAAACTAGGAAGCCCTTGTGTCTCGTGAGTGTTAGGTCAAGTTCTGGCAAAAGCGACTGGACAGCTGCAGCCCCATGCTCTGAAATCTCCTACACAGATTTTGATGTACTTTATAGGAGAGTTGGCAGGGGCTTCCATTTTCATTCTCTTACAACTTTTTAAATGAAGCACAGACAGAGCTGAGTCCATCCAATGGTGAAGTCAGTGTATCCACAACTATACGTGATGTTAAGAGAACTTTCTGCATAAAGACTGGTCCAAAGAAACGGGTTTCTTACAAGTATGATTTGCATTGTGCTGGGTTTTGGCTAACTACCACAAGAATTAAAACATGTTTATGGGACAAAAGCATACAATTTTGTGTCAAATAAAAATAAATGTAAGGGCTGGAGATATGGCTCAGACAATGAAGGGCTTGCCATTAAATTATGAGGACCTGAGTTTGAATCTACAGATGCCACATAAAACCCAGCTATGGAAACCTGTACCTGTATCACCAGTGCTGTGGAGGCATCTGTGGATGTAGAGCCAGGCATCAGACCACTGAAGCTAATTGGCTTGCCCTAACCAACCTCTAAGCCTCTGGTTCTGTTGGAGATAGTGTTCCCAAAGAGAAGTTGGAAAGCAATGGAGGAAACATCTCAAATTGACATCTGTCCTCCACATGTTCTCATGCACACGACCATGTTTGGGTACACTACAAATACATACACCATACCTGCAACCACCCCTCCTCTGCTGCTCCCCTCATGTAAGATCAAATGTAAATCAAAAACTATGCAGTTTCTGAAAGTGATTTTTAGAAAAATTTAACACAACACGCATAGAATTGGTGATATCACATTTTGATATTCAAATAAGATATTGAAAGATATCTGAATCTCAAATTTTAAACCTTCTAGAAGTTTGACAACATAAGTAGGTAATTTGTTCTACTGGGACTTCTTTCCTTTATCAAGGGCTTTGGCTGGTAGAGCCAACAAGTCTCAGTGTCAATCACATGGGGACGAAATGGTTGTTTAGTATGTGACAAGAAGATGTAGCAAGGTTGTCTCTGAATCCTGAGACTGTGATATGGAATAGCACCAGGATCTATGATCTATAGCAGAATTGATGATAATAATAATAATAATAATAATAATAATAATAATAATAGTAATAGTAATACTCCCTCCTCTGCTTCCCCGTTTGTGTGCGTATGTGTGTGTATGTGTATATATGTGTTTGTGTCTGTGTGTGCTGTGTGTGTCTATGTGTATTTAGTCAACACTAGAAGACAACTACCTAGTCCAAAGCACATCCAGTTCTCTATATAAGCAAGTGTGTGACTAGGTCATGTGGCTTGCCCTATGGGATAGAATAAGCCAAAGTGACATGTGTCACTTTTGGACTGAGGCTTTCAATAATTGAATGGAGCTTTGTTAGTCTTTTCTTGTTTTGCCTGAAAGAAATATCTTAGAAGATGTATCTTATATCTAGACCATGACATCTGCATGGAAATTCTACTGAGTGCAGAACCACAAGATGAAAATCACTGAAAATCACATGGTACAGAAGACATCCTGTCATCCAGGCATACCTGCACTGGTCATTGTATGGGTCATAGACTGTGTTAAATCATGGAAATCAGGATGTTTGTGGCTACTGTGGGTTTGCTTTAACTAACATGGAAGTCAATATTATACTCTTCCTGTGTCTTCCTTGTAGACTGATTCCCTCCAGGAATCCATGTTTCCAGCTTCTTGATAACACTGAAGCTGGTATACTGACATAAGCCCACCATGTACCTCCAGGTGTTAAGTATCTTTCTCTGCTTCCCCAGCTGCACGAAGTTATTAGAATCAGTTGTCATAAGACTCGTATGTTATCTGTCTTCCAGCTAGGTTTGCTCAATGAGGAACTGTGACAGGAGGGAGGAAGGAGGTAGAGTCCTTACTGTGAGACTTCCCCAGGTCTGCTGTCCACGCCAACAGAAATTTACTGCTCCTGCCAAGGAGCTGTCGTTGAGACTTGCATCTTTGGATCACCTGTTCCCTTTCCCTCCCTGCATGCATACCTTTGGGTTTAGAGGTGGTGACAGTTTGGCTCCTGTTGCTGACCCTCAGGGTTGACTTATTCCTAGGGTTTACTTACTCTTTGCCCATAGCACTGCAATTACTTCATGTATAAATTCTGTTCACATTACCCGAATCTGAGGGTGCCACGTCTTTTGTGTTGGTCGGATTGTGATGAAAACTTCAGCCTATCTTCGGTAAGCATTCTAACACAGAACTGCTTAGGGTAGCAGTTCTCAACCTGTGGGCTGTGACCTCTTTGAAGGTCACATATCAGATAACCTGTATGTCATATATTTACATTATGATTTATTACAGTAGCAAAATTACAGTTAAGAGGAGCAACAAAATTATGGTCGGGGGTCACCAGAGAATGAGAAACTGGATTAATGGGTCATGGCATTAGGGAGGTTGAGAGCCACTGGCTTAGTGGATACCATCAGGGGCAGGAAGAATATGTCCAGGCATCTTAAAACAGGACATCACATAGAATGTGCTCATATTTTCTTGGAAAATTGTCCTTCTTTTATGCCTCTTCAGCTACCTGCTTGCTGCTGTCTGTCCCCACATTCCTGTCTTGTGTTCTCCTTCACCTCTGAAAGCCCATGAGGGCTTCAACATTGTGTATGTTGAAGAACACATATTCTTAGTGTAATACTTTTTGGAATCCAAGTCTTTATATTGTAATACAAATCAAGAAATGCTTATGATCTTCTAAAAGTCATAGATGGTCAAATAATTTTGATTTTCCTCCCCTTATCCCAGATCCTTCTGTAGCACACACATGCATAATTAAAACAGAAAGGTCAAACAGAAAAAGATTTTATTTATGCAAGTTTCTTTCTTAGATACTTAGGTTTGAGACTGAGAAAGGTATTTATCTTTGTTTTTTTCATTTTTCCCTTAAAAAATTAGGATATACAAGAAGACATTAAAATACATCAGTTTTGAATAAAACTCACTAAAACCTAAAAACTATACTATCTAAATAGGAACCCCTAAATTGTTGTGGTGACTAAGCAGTTCAAAGGTGCAACCAAGGAAATAAATTGACTTCATTATATTTAATTAATTTATATTTAAATGTAAGAAAGGTAGACTGTTTTCCAATAAATATAGTTTCATTGTTTTTTGAGAACTAACTTTGCTTTTAATGTAGATTATCAAATATGGTACTATATTCTTAAATATAGGTACTTGTAAATGTATTAAGTATATATCTTGATCATATTATATTCTTTGGAAATTTTTACTTTAAATCCCATAGAGCTATTCCTGGATATATGAAACCTTATCAGTATGTGTGTAGACATCTTAGAATGTAGAATAGGTATATTAAGAGAATATCAAAATTCTACCCTGACTTTCAAAAATTGACTCTCCTCACAGAAACTTGATGTTACTAATTGTAAAGTCCCTTCATTACTTGAGTTATTTATATAGGTTTAAAATAAAAAAGGTTATACAATGAGATAATTTTATGAGGCCAGCTTTGGGCTGAAAAGATCCACATGCCCCCTTTGGTGTTGCTCCGACAAATCTTTATGAGATGTCTCGACCTTGTCATGAAGGTGCAGTTCCTATAAGGCTGGCAAGAAAATCCAAATGCAATCTACTAAATTAGGTCCCCAATCAAACTGGGAAAATTGAAATGACTCTTAGTAACACAAGATTCTTTTCCTTCCAGCCATCTGAGCTATAGTTAACGACAGAGGCAAAGACTGCTCCAAGTTCAAAATCCGAGATCAATACACAGATATGCTAGTCCTTCCTTTCCAGTGTCTTTGTTAGTTTGGTAAAAATGCAATCAACATAGTCTTAAAGACAACTAAATCCCTCCCAGGAACATGGGGAGGGTGAGTTTCTGAGGACCCAGTGGAAGAAGCTCGAGTTGTTAGTGGAGACAATACCTACCCTGACACTGGAGAAGGCACTCTCCTCTAAATAAACCCAAGGACTCTATAAAACAGCCCGTATGTTTCACCATAACAAGTCACAGCAGTGACTTGGTGTCTTCCGATAAAGATTGCGTGTCTCTTTTGTTTTTCCTCAGACAGCACATGAGACAAGACCTGGAGTGCCTGGGTCATTTGGATGGTGGCAGCACTGCTAGGTCTGGAATTCTCTTAAAAACATCCAATTGCTTTGAGGCTCACGGGTCTGCCTGAATCAGCAGGGACAATCTCATTTGCACTTTTATAGTTGTAGGGGGATTTTCAAGAGTGAAAACCATTTTCCATAATATTCTGTATTAACTTAATGGAACCAATGTACAATTACTACACCTTTCATGCTTTTCTGAAGGTGCACAATTTGGAAGTAATTAAAGAAAAAAAAACAAAATTGTAAACAAATGCCAACAGTAAGACATTCTTGGGTACTCCAAAGAACGTACTTTGCAACAAATTTTTACTACCTGTTTGCAACTTTATGCCTTTTTAAGATTATTTTTTAAACACTATAAATGACTGTTTCTACCCTTGTGAAAACCATCACTTCAAAGGGACGTCTTGTGGCACGCTTTACGATGTCTAAGCAAATATCAGAAAACAAAGTGGAGTCTACCTCTTATTTTGTGTGTGATTAAACAATAAAGAACATTTTATGAGGGTCTACTTTCAATTTCTAAAGTCAGTGTTCATTTAGTAATGTTTGAATAATTTTACTTTGCTTCAAATTGGAAAATAAACCCATTTCATTAAAAAAAACTTTTGTACATGTTTATTAAAGTTACTTTTTCAGCCCATCCACAAAGTGTATAACAAAGTAGGTACTAGGATCCTAAGATAGGAAACTTAAGTAATTTTAAAAATCAGAGACGATGAGAAGAGAATTCAAAGAAAATCTATAGAACCAATAAAATAATTTTATACATGTACATAGAAAATAAATAAGCACATACAGGAGATAATTTATACACACTAAACTGATGGACTGGAAGATAAATGAGGTGGTGGTGGTGTTTCGAGGGGTTAGCAGTGGCAGGAAAGTAGTTCTGGAGCGATGGGCAAGGTCTTTCACAGGTGGCAGTGAGTAGCCAGAAAAAAAGGGACTGCAGGAGAGACTATTTTAGAGGTGGCACATAGATACAGCGATGACTGACACGTTTTCTTTTGCACTAGATTTACCCACATGTAGATTAAAAATGAAGTCCCTAGGTGTTCGGCAGGGAGGAGGATCAAGTACTAAATAGGCGACCTTATATTTACTTAGGAGAGGGCATTGCCTTCCATCAAAACTGGCTCTGGTGAGGGAAAACTGCCAGATCAATTTCATTTCCTCACAGTAGCAGGAATGGCTACTGAGAGCCAACCAAAAGGAAACAATATGAACAAAACAAACCAAAGTTACAACTGGTCAGCCAGGCATGAAAGAGCAAAAACTCTGGAGTGTAAATTTGATGAGGGGTTAGGCAAGGTAAGGGACCATGTAGGCACAACTTCCTTTAAAGGGTAAGCTTGCACTCTAAAACAAATCTTTTTACAACTGTGTGGTGCAGATAATGAAACAGAATTTGACTGCCAAGAAATGTGCATTTGCTGAATCAAAACAGAAAATCAGACAAACTGTCTACATTTGGAAGAAACTCAGTTTCTTGGAATTTTCTAGAAATAAAGATGTCAATACTCACCACTGTTCAGTTTGTTCTCACTTATCTCATATTCATTTTTTTAAATTAAAATTTTATGTGTATGGGTGTTTTACCTGCATGTATGCCTGTACACCACATGTGTGCAGTGCCCGCAGGAGCCAGAAGAGGGCGTGATATTCCCTGGACCTCGAATTGCAGTTGGTTGTGAGTTGCTATGTGGGTTCCCAAATCAAACTCAGATGTTCTAGAAGAGCAGCCATTGCTCTTAATTCCTGAGCCTGCTTTCCAGCTCCCCACACTCATGTTTTAGAGTGAGTAAAAGGCTTATGGTACAAAGAGCCATTTAGAGCCATTACTGCTCTAAAATGCAAGGAGGTACATTGCAACCATCTCTCATGGTGGTGTGTGTTGAGGGGGTGGGGGTTAAATTTCAAACAGGCAAGGTTTAATCAGTTTTTTCAGATTTTTATCTTTTCTTGGGAGTGTGTTCTGGGTTACTATCAAAGTAGGAATATTTTGCAAGGTATCTTTAGTTCTCAGTATGCATGAGCTCAGTTCCATCATGTTTTAATTCCAAGTTTTCCCTCCTTTTCCATCCTTAACTGCTCCAGCTTGGAAGGAAAGGTAAAGGAAGGGTAGGAACAAAGCAGTGTCTGAGGAAGCAGGAAAAAGGATCAGCCACACTTCTTTATGCTCTTAAGCCCCTGGTATAGGTCCTCTGACTCAAAACAAATCCCCACTCACTTGGCATTCTCTTGGCATTTCACAATATGTGTGTGTGTGTGTGTGTGTGTGTGTGTGTGTGTATGAAATGTCAATTAGCTGTACAAAGAGCCTCTGTGACAAGTGACATTGAAAAAAATGTTTTTACCACACATATTGGGCAAAACACAGGACAAACATGATCATCTTGCTAATACTCATGAGATAGCCACATTTCAATACATTAGGCTTACAACTGTGAGGTGGAACTGGAAGAAAATCAGCTTCCATTCTTACAGATTTGTTCAGTTTTCTTAAGTAAACAAAATTCAATTTCCTAGCATGCGCTATAACGCCTTGATAACAATTTAGCACCTCCACATAAAGAAAGAGTCAGGGATTATAATGTATTTATTTCTAGACTGAGCAGCCATAAGGCTTTGAGGATTAATTTCATGCTGAGGGTTAAATTTCCCTTTCATGATAGGCTAACCATTGCCTGGGGCTTCGAAGATAATGAACCTGCCAAGGGATTAGCAAGGAAACACTTGTGTTATTATAAAGTAGGTACACTTCCCTTTCGGACCAAGTTCATCCTACGGGACATTAACAAATTATTCCTTCTCTCTGCCCACCTCCCAATATAATGTGAGCCAGCAAGTGACCCCAAGCCCATAGGACAAGAGATAAGATCTTCTCGGTGCAAGAGTGTCTATTAAACTTGTCTGCAAGAGCTGGACCTCCTGCTGGGAAACACAAGGCATTTTATCTCCACGGGGCCCCTGCCTCGCTGCAGAAAGCTTTCCAAGGTCATAAAGACTAACTGGACACAAAGCTGAGAGGTAGGAAAGTCTTAACAGAAACAGTAAGCATGGAAATTTTAAAAGCAAACTTACAAGGACCAGAATATTGTCAATAATTTGTTAAGATGAATTGCAACATGTCCAGAGAGATTCCTGACACACATGACATGAACAGATATTTTCTCAAACAATGGGGATATTCATAGATGTCAAAATTTGTGCTTTCCTCTACCTTGCTTCTCAGATCAACTTTGTGGGCTTGAGTCTGCAAGGGAGCTTGCTCTTCCTGTAGGATGGCCTTCCCTTCTCCGAACTGAACTTACTATGGTCTGTGTTCTACTACTTAGGTGTCTTAGGTCTACTGGGCTATACTTCCTTAGGGCAAGGAGTTCATGTTAGCTTACCTTTGAGTGTCTCTAATGTCTTCCCAGACTAGACACCCAGTGACTACTTTCCAAGTGGACTAAGCAATTTCTACATTTTTATTACAGTTTTCTGACACTATCCAATGAACAGAGCAGAACAATCTAAGGGGTATGCAGAAAACGTGATTCCTGTGAGCCAGGAAGTTATCACTTAGGGATGTTTAGTATAAATTAAGAATGTTCTTATTAAGAACCTACTCTGTCACTGAATGGGATAAATGCTTTCAAAGCAAGAGCTGCTGTATTTCTTGTTACCAAAGAGTAGCTGGGCAATTAATAATATTTAGGGCTTCATTGTATTTGTTACAGCCCAAGTTGGTACAAAGTACAATCTCATATAAAAATAGTATTCTTATTGTATAGATCAGTAGATCTCTGTAAAAAAAAAATTGCTCTTATTAAGAAAAGTAAATAATGCTTCTAAAAGTTCACTTTCTTGTCATCATGCAGATTACAGAATTGGGTCCATGATAATGTTGCATTTTGTATTTGTTCTTTGACTAACAGAGTCTGTAACTCTTAGATACAAATAAGTTAGAGGATCCCATGAAATACGATAGAAGGAGTACGTAGTATTCCACAGGGACATTGGCAAGGATGGATGCCTCCATCTTTGACTTAGATTTCTGGGTTCTCCAACAGCGACACACCATATACCTCTGCATTGGAGAAGGCAGTTTGAGTCAAGTGGTGGATGTGGGCATCAGGATATCTGAGTAAAGAACTGAACGGGTATCAGAGAAAGCATATATAAGCAGTAAGTGTGATTATCTTTATTAAAAAGGAATATGCAATAATGAGAAAATTAACATAAAATATATTTTTGCTTTAAAATGTGGGAGACAGGGATACTTTTGTTTAAATTTTTATTAGGTATTTGGGAACTTCATGTGTGTTTTGATCATATTCACTGCGTCCACACTGCTCTTCCCAGATCTGCCCTCTTCCCTACACACATCCAACTCTGTGTCTATTTTTAAAAACCCATCAAGACCAATTTTGTTCTCCCCAACTAACCTTAGATGTGTGGTCTTCTGCTGGAGTGTGGTCGACTTACCAGGGGCTATACTTTTAGAGAAAACTGACTCTTCCTCTTCCAGCAAGCTGTCAGTTGCCAATAGCTCCTGAGAGAGGGGTAGGGCTTCACACCCAACTCCCAGCAGATTTGATCTGGTTTAGGCTTGAACAGGTTTTGTGCGTGGTGTCACAGAGTGCTAGTTCCTATGAGTAGCCCACCTTGCTGCGTCCGGAAGACACTGTGCCTTGTATTTGTTTATAACCCCTGGCTCTTACAGTCCAATTAGAAAGTGGTTGGTTAGTCTCATGATCGCCAAGCCACCATTGCACCCATGTGCTTGTCTCGAGAGACAAGCCAGTCATTATTGTGGCTCACAGCATTCATATCTGATGATCAGTTTTGTCCTCTGGTACCATGCAGAGAACTTTCCAGCACTATAAAAGCTAGTCAGCAGTTAAGAGCACTGATTATTCTTCCAGAGGTCCTGAGTTCAATTCCCAGCAACTACATGGTGGCTCACAACCATCTGTAATGGGATCTGATGCCCTCTTTTGGTGTGTTTGAAGACAGCGACAGTGTACTCATATGCATAAAATAAATAAATAAGTATTTTTAAAAAGCTAGTTACATCACTACAAGAAAAGCTTCAGAGCTTCAGGCAATTAATGGCTTCTGAGAGAGGAAGAATCAATTTCCTTTAGGGATAAGCTCCTTGATAGGTTATCTACATGGTCAGCTCTAAGCACATATACACATGAGCAACACTATTATTATAAATAAAAAAAATATTAAAGAGCTTACATTTTTGAGAGAGGAGCACAGGGACATTGGCAGAGTTAGAGGGGTAGAGGGGGTAGAAATTAGATAAATAAAGTAATCATATATGATATTTAAATTTTTTAATTGAGGAAAAATTCATATACTATATTTTGATCCTGCTTTCTCCCTTAACTCCTTCCCAACTCTCTACCATCCCAATCCAAGGCCTCTCTTTCTAGCTATAAAAAAACAAATAAGCAAACAAAAGAGCCAAACAAAATAACAAACAGCCCCCCCAAAACCCCCCAAAATATAGAACTCCCCAAAACCACAAAATCAAGAAGCCATAACACACAAGCAAAAAGAGCAGTAAGACGAAGACAACAAAACAAAAGAGACCAAAAGTCTCCACAAACACCACTGAGTTCATTTTGTGTTGGCCAACTAGAGCTAGGATGGGAGCTCATGTCTGTTTCTCCCTCGTCCCTGTCGGCTTGACTCTGTGCAGGCCCTGGGCATGTGAACACAGTCTCTGTGAGTTCATACACGTATCATACCTGTTGTGTCTACAGGACACTGTTTTCTAGGAGTTATCCACCCCCTCTGCTCCTAGAATCTTTCTGCCCCCTCTTCATCATAGTTTCCTGACCCCTGAGGGAGGGGGGCACTTGGTTAAGACATCCCATTTAGGACTGAGGGCCTCAAAATCTCACTCTCAATATAGTGTCTGGTTGTGGGTCTTTGTGGGTGTTAGTTCACATGTACTACAAGGGAAGGGTTCTCTAGTGATGGCTGAGTGATATGCTAATCCAAGAGAATGGTACAGTGTCATTAAAAATCCTTTTATTGCTATGATCCTTTAGCAGAGCAGCAGTATTTGGTTTTCTCCTAGGCCACAACCAGTCTAGTCTCAGGTTCTTGCTCACCAGAGCAGGGTCAGGCATGGGTTCCATCTTGTGGAGAGTGTATTAAATACAATCAGAGAGAGACTGGTTACTCTTACAATGTTTGTGCTACAGTTACACCAGCATATTTTGCAGGCAGGTTATCATTATAGGACACAGGTTTGTAGCTGGGCAGGTTATCTTTCTCCTCTAGTAGTATGTACAGTACCTTCCAGTAACAGGAATGTTAGTTAGTGGGCGTGAAGCCTCTAGGTAAGCACCAGTTTGACTTCTCCATGTTCAATGAGATATGTTAGTGTTGTCTTCAGCACTAGGGTCGTACCATCAGTTTGTGGAAAATATCCAATAGCCTTGACAATAACCTAACATGTTCACGCATTTTGATGAGGTACCTTTGGGCACTGATAAAACTAGGTATAGCCCATTCCTAGCATTGAAGGTGTCACTTGGTAATGAGAGATGTCTAGTTGAGGCCTTGTCTCCTCCATCATTTGATGGCACCATTTGGATTTATTTCACACACACACACGGAAGCTTCTATAGTAGTAGGTTTCCATATTGGCCCCTCAAGTAGACTTTAGTGTCCTTCTGTTGCATGTAATGTTAAAAACACACTACCTCCTTGCCTGGTGCTGTGGCCCACACTCTGACCTCTTCTGGATCTCCTAGCTCCAACTTGATTGCAACCATCCACCAAACCGGGAAATCTGGAAGCTGCTATCCACACTCCACTGGCCCCTTTCGGCTAGCTTCGCCAAAGCCTCCATCAACCTCCCCAGTTGCTCTCTTTCTCCTCTTGCCCACCTTAGTTCCGAGGATAGAAAACACTAGTCAGTTTTATATTTTAAAATTAGTCAGATAACACAGTAGCTGGACAAAGAATCTCCTGCCCTAATCTTATCAACTACCAGCTATTTCCCGCCAACCTCCGCGGCCCAGGACAGCAGCTCTAGGTGCCCAGAGGCCTTACATGGTTGTTTGCGTTTCTCTTTCCAAAGCCTGGCGGAAAAGCCCACCTATCTTCCTGAGTCCGTTGTCTTCCTCCTGGGACTTGGAAGTCCCACCTTTCCCTTCACCCAACCGTTGGCTTCTGTGGTGTTTATTGACACAATCAAGAGCCAATTAGGGAACCAGATTTTAGAATCAGCTCCTCCCCCTACATCCTTCTTTGTATTTTCCCCCTTCCTCTTCTATTCCTCACCACATTTAATCTTCCCATTCCGAGCACCCTCCCTGTCCCACCATAACAATGTATTCTACTTCTCCTTCCTTGGGCGATCCTTTCCTTTGCCCTAAGCACTTAACCTTCGTGGTTATACAGCCTGTAGCATGTATTCTAAGGGCTTAAAAGCAAACATCCACATATACTAAAAAACATACATTATTTGTCTTTTGAGGTCTGGGTTACCTCACTCAGGATGTTTTTTGGTTTTGGTTTTGTTTTTTTTTCTAGCTCTACCCATTCACTTGTGAATTTCATGATTTATTTTTTTAACAACTGAGTAATATTCCATTGTGTAAATGTATCACAATTTTTATTAACAGTTCATCAGGTGGTAGACATCTAGGATGTTTTCAATTTCTGGCTGATATGAATAAGCCAGAACATGGATAAGTATCTCTGTAGTAGTATGTAGAGTCCTTTGGGTACATGCCTATGAGTGATATAGCTCAATATAGACATTGATCTATTCCAAGATCCCTAAGGAATTGTCCCACTGATTTCCATAATGGTAATACAAATTTGTACTCCCACCAGAAATGAATGTCTTCTTTCCCAACATACTTTCCAATATGAGTTGTCATTTAGTTTATTGATCTTGGCCATTTGACTGGTGTAAAATGAAATATCAAAGTACTTTATTTTAATGTGCATTTCCCTGATGGCTAAGGATGGTGAACATTTCTTTAAGTGTTTATGAGCCATTTGTGTCCCGTCTTTTGAGAACACTTAGTTGTGTATGCCATTTTTAAGTTGGGTTATTCGGTTTCTAATGCCCAAGTTTTTTAGTTTTTCATATATTTTAGATATGAACCCTGATCGGACTTTAATAAGTAAAAATAATTCCCAATTCTATAGGCTGATGCTTTGCTTGAATAAATGTGCCCTTTGCTATGTAGAAGCCTCTCAGTATCATGAGGTTCCATATGTTAAGTTGATCTTAGTGCCTGTGCTAACTGTGTTCTATTCAGAAAGTCCTTTGCTGTGCTAATGAGTTAAAGGCTATTTCCTGTTTTCTCTTCTATCAGATTCAGTGATCTGGTCTTATAGTGAGGTCTTTGATGCATCTGGAGTTGAGTTTTATGCATGGTGATAAGTATGGGTCTATTTATATTCTTCTATATGCAGCCATCTAATCTGAACAGCACCACTTATTGAAGACACTTTTTCCAGTGTGTTTTTTTGGCCTCTTCGTTAAAAAAAAAAAAAAAAAAAAAAAAAAAAAAATGTTATCTATAAGCGTGTGGACTTTTTTCCTGGATCTTCAATTTGATTCCATTGACTTTTTTTTTTTTTTTTTTAAAGAAGAAAGGTGGAATTTAAAAAGACAAGAGAAGACTCAGGTTATTTGTTAGTACAGAGGACTTTTGAAAAAAGTCACATTAGGAGATAAGAAAGTAAGTCCATTTGTAGAGCAATGGGTGCTGTGTCTCTGGAGGAGCAAGATCCAGCGGAGAGAGCACTTGCAGAGGAAGTAAAGTGGGTCTTAAAAAAAAATTAAATTTTTTGCCAAGATGTAGTGAGGCCAGAGACCATGGCATGGAAATTAGGGTTATGTGTGACTGAAATGGCTGATTAAGCATGCCCAGGTGAAGTTATGTGACATCAGAAGGCAGTGGAAGACTTGGAAGACTGTTCTGAAGGGCAGCTGTTCTGAAGAGATGAAGCATATTCAGAAGACAGCAAGCTAAACCCAAGAAGAGTGGGGATGTCTCGTCTGACATTAGGAAGTGGTCACCTGGACAGGGTTAATGTTGAGAGAAGGCTAAGGTAGTGCAGGATCTGTGAGAACACAAGGTGAGATCTCTGGTGGCAGTGAGTTACATGCCTGGTTGACATCATTGAGGATGCTAGAGGCTCATCCAGAGTGTGGTAAGGCTTAGGTTGGTGCGACCAGGGGTTACCCTGTCAGACTTGATTAGGGAGCATGTGGTGGTGTGGACCCCTGGATTGGTTGTCCCTTTGTCTGTTAGGTCTGTTAAAGACTTCTGTCTCCATGCTGTTCTAGTTTTCCAGAGCTGAGGTTGGCTTTGCTGCACTGGAAGACTTTCTAGTACTATGATTTCACTTTGATTCCATGCTGTCTTGTCCCAATGATTTTCCCTGTGAACTAACTCTCCAGTCCCAGGATCCACTTTTCATTTCTATCTCCACTACTCTGTCCCAGGACAGCAGGGTCTACAGATGGCCTCCATGAATCACATTACCATTCCAGGGTCAACAGAAAGGACTGAGGTCTACTACTGTTGCAGCTTCCCTGTGGGTGGCTTACTATGGCCAAAGTCCTTGAATTAGTCCTGCTACTAGAAACACTCAAGCCATCATGGAGGAACTTAAGTCAGTTAGGAGGAAGGATGCAGGGACTAAGGATGACTAGTCATGGGTAGTGCGTACACGTCTCAGGGTATTCACCAGCTTTGCCTCTAGGAGATGTTTCCTGATGACGTGGAGCTCATCTGGTGAACAGAGAAGCCCAGATGTATGTCAAGCTCTCTCATGTTTTGCTACATAAAATACACTGCTGTGTGGATTTACAAAGCTTGGCTAGCTGGGACTCTTCCTGGCATGCTGCAGCCTACTGAGGTCTAGGGTGTTCAAATCAAGGTGTAGGTCTATGGGAAGTCAGTTTAAGAGACAGGAACATTTTAAATTCAGAGAGATTGGAAGTTATGACAAGATCATCATCAGAGAAGATTTACATTGCTCTGCATGAAAGCCTGTGTGCATTAGCATGAGATAATTTGTACACCAGCCAATGTTCTTGTCCAAGGTCATGTGACACGATGATGATGAAGATGAGGATGATGCAGAATGTGGGTTTCGAGAAGTCTTGTTCCCGTCTTAGTAGAAGTCAGCAGAGACATGTCTTTCCATCTCAATAAATGTTTTAATTAGTTAAGTGCACTAACCAGTAACTAGGCTCTTAATGGAATGTCAAGTTGTTACAGTGTTTGCAGCATTATCTTGCTCAACACTCCACTTCAGGTGCAGTGTGTATTCTAATCTGCCAAAAAGCACTCGGCTGAAATAAATTCTTTAATCTACATAATTACTGTAAATACTATGTTTAGTGGATTTTCACTTGGTGTTTCTTTTAAAGTACTCACTGGAAGTTTATCCATGGTTGCTTACTCATGATTATTTACCATTTTCCATGACAGTTATTAACCTTAATTAAAATGCATTTACAGTTAAACATGAAGGGGCTCTTGCTAAAATTATGTCAACAAATTGCATTACCAAACCTCATACTTAACTCATAAACACACTTATCTCACAAACTAAAATTCAGACACAAGTAATATTTCCATTTATATAATTGGAGAAACTTTGGAGATATCCGACATAAGAAACACACTGTTTGTGGTGTAGATTCCACTTTGACAATAATGTTCATAACTTAAAAACTGACAAGAGGAGACCAAATTAACTTTTATGTAGTTCAATTTGTAAAAGGCCACCCTCTAGCACAAAATGACACCACTGGCTCCAAAAGCTAAATTTATCAATGTGAAAATGATCCCTCCATTTGGAATTAAATCTAGCCAAGGGGCAACAAGGACCACTGAGAGAAAGGTCTCCAAAAGGGAAGAACATGTGTGCTCTGGAGATGTGAATGGAGAGACATATGTGACCTCCAGAAGATGACAGATAACGAGCAACAGGAAGAGCGGGAAGTAGTCTAGCCCTCAGCCCTTCCATTGCAGCTCAAAAGCAGGCTTCAAGAAGGAAGCGGATCTCACAGAATGAGCACCACACGAATGTTCTTTGACAGGCTTCATGGTCACATCTCAGGAGAGAAGTGAACTCAGCTAGCAATAAAAAGCACAGTGGGGTTTTTGGTACACACTTCAGTTGTTTTCATACAATATATTTTATACAGAGAACTAATATTTTCCCTTCCCCAGCTCCTCCTAGACCACTCCACTTCAAGTTCTATATCTTTCTTAAAAATAAAGAGAAGCAAGCAAGCAAGCAAGCAAGCCACAAACAAAACACAACAAAGCAACAAAGCATGGTGTCCTCTTACTGTTAGTTAACTATTCCAGCCCACGAAGCTGGTCCTGGGATGTGGTTATTGTACCCTTGGCCACATCGCTCAAGAAAACTTATTTTTCCTGTTCCTCCAGCTATTACTGCAAATAGCTTCTTGCTTAGGGGTGGGATTTTTTGTCCACTCCCCCTAATCCAAAGCACAGTGGGTTTTTTAAAATCAAGTTATCTTTATTAAATTATTACCAAGAATATCACCAAGGTAAGTCGATGGCAGTCAAGCCTTCAGCGTGACTGAAAAGAGACTGAATTTTCACAGATTTCCCCTTGCAGCAGCTTTCAGGTTTTCCATTCCATTTGAGTTTACACTGATTTTCCAGAGTGAGGCATATGTTAATTTACAACTATCTTTATTAAATAACTTTAACCCTTTTGCTCACTCATGTTTGCTACCTTAAATGTGGCTTTCACCTACTAATACCTGGCCTAAGAACCCACAATGTCTCTCTCCTGTCTAACCCTACCAGGGCCTGACCAGCCAGGGGTGTGATATCCCAGGGGTGCGATATCCCGCATCTGCCACTATCCGCCTGTCACTTCAGTGTCTGCTCTTCTCTAAGCAGACCGCATCTAGGTAAATGGGCCCTGGTACTCACCTCACACTACCCTCTTCAGGTCTTCTTTCTGCTTATTCCGTTTCCTTTCTTTGGAAAAGACTCTACTGAAAACTTTTATGGAAATCTACAAAGCCGGAAAACTTGTATGAGAATTTTGTTCTCTCTTTTCTCTGAGATCCATTTAGATTAGCACCAAATTCTCTTCTCTATATGTTTTCTTTCCACATATTTTGCCTCCTTAAAGTAAATGAAGCTCCTAAGGGGGTGAGGTGCTGTGGAGAGATCATATTTTCTCTCTCAGAGTTTACAGGCAATAAACATGTGCCTGGACACACTAACTGATATTGTCACACAAATTGTTAGCTCTGTATTAATACACAGTGGCATTTCTTTTCTTTCTAATGATTTACTTCATTTTGTTTAGGACAACAATGTATCTATAGACAAGGCTACATTCTAATTTGTCTTTTTGCTTTTGTTTTTGTTTTTTTTTTTTGTTTTTTGTTTTTTTCAGAACTGATTAGAGGAGCCTCCCACGCATCCCTTAAAGACAGCTGATGTGCTTGGGGAGCCTGTTACTTTTGTCTCTTCTGCCTTCTTCCTGTTTCCTTTTGGAAAACTAGACATACAAGCGGAGCTATTGCAGCCACCGCACATCATGAAGTGACGGGAAGTAAGCCACAGAGGATAGGAAAGGCAGGACTAGAGGGCTAAGTCTCAGATGATGCTGTAGGTCTAAGCTCTGGGTTAATTTTAGAAGGAAGGACATCCTGACTCTTCCCAGCTGCACAATTTTCTAACTTAAGTCAACACTGATAAGGGAGGTTTGAGTAGAAGATAGTATAAAAGGAGGGGGACTCTCAGCTCTCAGTAGTCAGCTGGGAAAATGATAAAACAGGACAAGTCTGAAAACTGGGTCAAAGGGCAAGTCAAATTCCCGAGAGACCCCACATAGAGCACCCATTGTGCTGCTACAGACTGGAGGCCTATATCTGGGAGACTGGAGGATATGGGTTTAGGAGATGGATGCACTTGGACACCCCAGTCTTACTCTCAGAGAAGCCTGACCCCAGGAAAGTAAACCAGAAGAAACTGTCAGGGGATTTTTGTAGTGTCATGTGGGCTGGAGCCTGGTTTAACACCGAACAGATATTATAAGTTTAAAAATCACAATCAAATATAATATTACATGATCGAAACTCTGTAGTTGACCCAAGGAAGGAATGGCTCATCAATAACTCACTGCATGTATGACCACTGCCACCAGCAGTTATCACTATGCTAATAAGGATATTCACTTAATTTACATAATTTGTAGTTATTAAAATAGTCCTATAATGATAAATGTTATGTCTCATATATAAAACTTTCCTGAGTCACCATTTTTCAACGTTTTCCCTGCTCTCTTTTTGCCTTCCTCCTCTGTGTGTGTGCACGCATGTGTGTGCGTCTGTCTGCCTTTTTGTAGAGATATAGGTCTGTAACACAGTTTTGACAAACTATATCCCATGCCTAAGTACTTTAGCATACTTCTGTTAAGAACCCAAACATTTTTCAACAAAAAACAGATTCTGTAATTTCATTGTTGGTATTTATAAGGAGTGAGTATTGCACGTATCTATGAGCATAATGATTCATGCTTAGAATGCAGTTAGGGATTATGATGATTTAATAAAGTGGTGGTTATAGGTTCTCCTCCAATATCCGTAACTTGACTAGCCCTGAGTTGGTTTCCAGTACCAGGCATGGTTTCTTGCCTGTTGATTATAGGACCTAAGGCTAGTTAGAGAACTGTTGGTTACTGCCAAGGTATGTATGCCATTACTGCACCCTTAGGGTCACTGCAAATGCTGGTTTTTGAGGTGGTTCGAAGGCATCTTAGCTAGGTAGGGCAAAGGTTGCTTCCTTCCTTTGGAAGCTTGCATGGTGTCTTCTGGTACTTCATAGAGTAAGCATTCAGGGCATTGAGCTCATTGAAGAATAAGATGAGTAGCTTGGAGAGTGTCAAACAATTTGATTTTGATTAATTGGTTCTTTCCCATATTTTAGGTTCAATATAAAAATTTCCTTTAAAAAAATGCTATATAGGTGACATTGTGGTTTCTCCAGCATGTGAGACTAACCAGACAAACAGTGTTAGCTGGTCCTTGATGGGCTAAGAAATAAATTCTGATGTTTTCTAGTATTAATGCTATCGACATTGCTAATCCAGCATGGGTCAGCTTGGTCACTGTCTTTGGCATAATTTTTTTGTCATGTTTTCAGAATTTATCCTATCTAACTTACAGTTCTTAGAAAAATAAAAGGACAGTTGTCTGATGCTTTGCTATTGTTGGTGGGATTCAGCACCATCTGCTGTTCCTTTCTGTGGAGTTTCTTAGACTTGTAGGACAAGTGAGCGAAAGCAATGCCAGCAGCATTTGAGGCAGGGAACCACAGATCCTTTAAAGCCATGCCACTCAGAAGATGCTCAAAGCAGAGACAAAGACAAGTGAGAAACAGGACTCCTGGGTGCTCAGGCATCTCCATTTCATTTTATCTAGTGAGACAGGAGGTAAAATGTTGACCTGACCAGTCAGGTGGACGCTGAAGAGGAACTTAGCAGACCTCACTGCCCTGGTGCTCTGACACCCTTTGTGACTCCAAGAGAGTGGAGCCCAGGCTGTGAACCCCATAAATAAAAAGCTTCCAGGTTAATGAAAAATGTCAGCACCATTTGAAAATCTGGACATAGGGTCATGGTGTCTCCCAGTCTGAAGAAACTTCATGCATCTCAGTAATGAAGTTTAACGAACACTGGTCATTTTAAACCATGAGCCTGAGACTGGCCAACAGCTAATGGTTTCCTTACACAGCCTTCTCATAGCCAAGAGAAGAGCACAGAAAGCCACATCATATGTAAAATGTAACATTCCACATGCCCAGATTCGTGTGTGTGTGTGTGTGTGTGTGTGTAAGGGGCTGTAAACATTTCTCACAAGCTGATGTTTTTATTAGGTGATGACATGCTTCTGTGCTGTGTTTCATTAATTATCTGCAAAAGGAACCCTCTTTCAACACCGTGTCAGACTTGACCTACTGCAATCACATGATAGTATAAAACTGGGCTGCCAAATACCTTCTCTGTCTTTCTAGGGACATACACAGGCAACGAAAGCCAATGATTTAGCAAAAACTAACTCTGGAAAAGTTCACACTTCTGAATACCAATTGTGGATGTCACTTCTAAGATCACTTATATCATTTCTAAAATGATATGTTTTAGAAATGGACTAATTGCTTAGAATAGCAACATAAGAGCAGGTAGATTTTTGAAACAATATGACTTATTTTCAGAGCACATGCAAAAAAATCAAATAGAACGTTTCCATGTGAATAGATTCACAGTGATATCCTTGACATCCACTTAGAATTATAGTAGAGATGATGCTTCAGTGACAAAGTATATTGACTTGATGTGTTGTAAATCAAACCATATTACAGACATTCTTGCCTACGCCCAGAAATATGAAATATTCGAAGGCATGAGGCAGTAGTATGCTCAGGCACTCAAAGAATTTTTCTCCATGGAGAAAGGCCTCAAGTTGAGCTATTTAGATAAAAAAAATCTTATCAAAGAATATAATCAAACTGAATGCCAAATTATCATATTTGCCTCAAATCTCCTCTGCTAACAAATAACACTTGTTACTGGTTTCTATCTATTCCTATAAAACAATAGCTGTGCATTTAGACATCTTCTCAACAGGTAAGGCTGGGAATTCAGCACAAATATGAACTCAGAGATTTATGATGCAGGATATTATGATCATACATCGGCACCTCCCAGTTCTTCAGGGGTCATAATTTCTGCCTCTGTTTATTATCCGGTTTATGGTTGGAGTATAACATAATTCATTTTTAATGTGATAAATGTTTGGGGGGCTTGTCTGAGGGAAATGAACATTTATAGTTTAGTCCCGGACATGGGTAGTAAACTGGAGTGTGAGGCGATATATTTCTAAAATATGGTGAGCAGGACATTTATGTACCTTACCCCTCTGTCCTTGACTCCAGCAAAGAATGAGTGATAACCTCCAATCTGCACTGTTCTCCCTTGCAACTCAGTGAACTCTCTGATATTAATTTTTTTCAACAGATTCACACCTACCTTTTTCAGTTGTGAAAAGAGTTTACAATTTGTCACATGAAAACATTACTTGTTAAGTACATAAAATTTCAGGGAGCAAGACAGAAGCTAACTTAAGTATCTTATACCAATAAGAATCACAGTCAGAGAGAAGAATAAAGGTTGCAAATGCTAATGGCTTCCATATTAAGACTATCTTTCACATGAGACAGGCTTTTAATTCCCACATTGTCTGTCCAGCTGCCCATTTGACCAATGACTTTGAGCTCACACAAAGTGTCAGACATTGGTGCAATGGTGGTGAAGAACAAATCTGCTGCAGACCGAGTTTACATGTGAAGGAAGGACATGAATAAGTCACAAATAGGAAAGCACATAGTCATGTCAGTTTCAAAATACTTAAATTTAAATTTTAAAAACTTGTGATTTTTCTCATAAATTTGTAGTAAACATATCTGGCAGCAAAACCTTACCTGAAGAGACTTCCTGCCTCTACTGAGTGTGTATGTGCGCATAGCAGCAGTCACAGCATTTGGTTCTAGGGCACTGCCACAGACCCTTTCCAAGTTCATTTAGACTTTTATTAAAATATTCAGTTGCTAGATAATTTATATATTTTTCAATGGCTTAACAAAACATAACAGTCATTGGTTTCATGGTATTAACTTTGTGTACTGTGGAAACAGAAATGAGATTATGTAAAGCATAATGGATCAGGGAAATAGATCTGAAAACGGAAGGGTGTTGTGCTCAATAGTTTTCTGTTAACTTGACACAGCTAGAGCCGCCTGAGAGAAGGGAACCTCAATTGAGAAAACTCTCCTGTGAGATCTAGCTATAGGCAAGTCTGTAGGGCATTTTTTTTTTTTTAACTTAGTGACTGATTTAGGAGAGCCCAGCCCACAGTGGGTAGTGTCACTACAGAGCAGGCTATCCTGGGTTCTATAAGAAAACAGGCTAAGCAAGCTATGAGGAGCAAGGCAGTAAACAGCATTCCTAGTGGTCTCTGTACTGGCTCCTGGCTCCAGGTTCCCACAATTTGAGTTCCTGCCATGGCTTCCCTCAGTGGACTGTGACTAGGGATATGTAAGCCTAATAAACCATTTCCTTGCCGGAGTTGCTTTTGTTCTTGGTGTTTCTTCACAGCAATAGTAACCCTAACTATGGCAGATGTCATACACTTGAGGAACGCCACAATCACATTATTCTGCCTGGGAGAACTGGGCAGAGAATGGGCAAGTGAGGAGCACCCAGGTACTTGCCAGGCAGTGACAGCCAGAGGGGACCATTTATTGGGAGATTTCCATTTTTAATGGCTTTCCAAATATGAGAAGAGGGTGCAGCATTTGGAGGAAAGGCAAAACAGCATCTATGGCAGTAACAGAGGGTACACTTGCCTGATGTGGAAAAGAATGGCATCTTAAGAAGGCCCAAGGGTAGCCCTGCAAGGGGACTTTCAGGCACTGGAGTAATTGAGTCTGTTTTCTGCTTTTTAGCATGTATTGTTCCAGGAAGATACCTTGGACACAGTGGGAAGGTTGACATTAAGCATGGATGAACAGTGGTAGGCAGACCCCAGGGAAAAGATGATGAAGCTTGAACTGAGGCAAAACCAGCAGTGAGGGGGAGGGCACACTTGGGAGAAACAAATATTGTAGTGACCAAGGCTGTGACATGGGCAAATGGAAGAATCAGGGTGCTCAAACTGAAAGACTGGGTAGAGAAGAACATCACAGCTTGAGACAGTTGAAGGTGCTACTAAACACACACACACACACACACACTCACAAACTCACACATGAACATACACATGAACATATACACAAAACACACACTCACACACACACAAACACATATACATGTATACCTCCAGATGTTCTCTTTTTAAGTTCCTGTTCTAACTCAAAAAGTCAGTGATATTCTCTTTGACACAACTGTGGACCCAGTTCATAAGGCACAACAAGAATAATTTTTTTTTTTGTCTTGTACTTGGGGACTTTCCAATGGACAGGAGAAAAATTACACATTAAGTATATTCTCCATACTGTCAAGGCCCAGATTGGTTTCCAGTGTCATAAATCATCATAATTAACAACCTTTCAACTCAATGGATCCCAAAGCACTTTCCAAATTATGCAACTTTGGAGGTGAATTGCCTCAGCTGTCCAACAGCTGTCAGCAGCAGTCTGCAAGGGGGACAGAGCAAGAGAGAGGATGTGGAATCTCCACGGAACTCCGTGTAATGCATGGGTTTGTGGAATGCAATTCCTCAAAATGGAACTTGGCTAAGAACAGAGTCTCATCCCCTCTTGGTAGAAGTGCAGTAAAGCCATTCTTATCCCTAAATGGTCAACAGATTTCTTTTACTTACAAAAGACATTTGTGAATAGAATCAATAGCAGTTCTATGCCCTGGAAAATAGGTTGTGTATTTCAAATTGTATTGCTTATTTTGGTAATGACTTCCGTAAGACCTGATTCTGGGATGGTAGTTTAAAGAAGAACACCATTACTTTTCCATATATAAATAGATTAATAATCTATGAAACAAAACTGAATCAAGTTGTCTGGAATGTTACAGATCTCCTATGCTAACAGTCCTTTGTGGGGGGGGGTGTGATTTAAATTTGGCCATTTTGAAGGGTCTCTTTTACAACCGAATTAAAATCTGACTTTTTGATCTTTCTGTTAGTACAGGCCCATTTGGCTTATAGTAAATTCTCTTTCATAACTTACGAATCCTGTGTTTTCCACCTAGCAAGTGCTCAAGTGCAGGAGATTTGCAAGTTATAAAGTTTACAATAGGATGTATGTGGAACTCCTGAAGTTTTATGATAAGTATAAGTGTGCTATCTTTTTAAAACTCTGTGTGTGTGTGTGTGTGTGTGAGAGAGAGAGAGAGAGAGAGAGAGAGAGAGAGAGAGAGAGAGAGAGGTTCCCATGGAAGCCAGAAGAAGGGCCAGAAAGAGGTTTGGGTTTCCCTGGAGCTGGAAGTGCAGGGAGTTGTGGGTGTGGGGATCAGGATGAAGTCCACTGGAAGAACAGCTGATTCTCTCAGCCACTGAGCCCCCTCTCCAGGCATCCAAAGAGCTATGTTATAAGGCATAAGGCAATATTAAAATCATCCTAAAATGGAAGTAGCTGGGGAATGTCTCTAGCCAGCGTCACACTAATGTCTCCCTTCTCCACCCGCCTCTCTGCATCTGGCATGGAAGGGGCATTAGGGAATCACCTCACAGAGCCCTGCCATGATGAGTACTTTCCTTTGGGACACAAAGGGGTGACACACATGTTTGTGAAATGACATGCTGATAGTGAGGAGGTACCGGTGATGAGAGGGTCTTACAGTTATATCTCAGAATAAGCAGAAACTAACCCCACTGGTGTAAGAAGAAGAAATTCAAGATCACCACACTATAGTTCTCAGAAACTATTTTACGATCACCACTGTAAAGGGATAAGTAATGTCTTAGTTCCTTTTACATCAGTTAAATAAAATAAGCACTTCTGAGTTGTTCTTTACATACTCAATATTCAGATAATAACTTTTTAAAAATTATTATTATTTTTCCTACTTTATTTACATTTCAAATGTTTCCCCCTTTCCAGACCTCACCTTTGGAATCTTCCCATTCCTCCCCCTCCCCCTGCCACTATGGGGGTCTTCTCCCACCCACCCACTCTCAGATAATAACTTTAATTGACACAAAATAAAGTAAGATGTGAACTGTAATTTTAAAGCTTTGGCCTATACTGAGATTTTTGAATAGTCTCTGAGGACCTTGAAAATCAATATCCAGAGCTGATCTCTGCTCAAACTCAAATAAGGCCACAACAAACTTTTGCTCAGTTAATTTCTCATAGTCAAGAGATTGGGCCTGGTTTTGTTTGTTTGTTTGTTTGTTTTGTTTTTGTTTTTGTTTTGACAAAGTTTCACAATTAGTGCACCCTTGAGCTCACTATATACTTAGGCTAGTCTTGAACTTCTGATCCTCCTGTGTCTACCTCTCAGACACCGGGACTACAGGCATGCAATACCAAGCCCAGCCTAGGGATTGAACTTTAAAAGGCAGCATTATTTTATTTACTCCTAATGTCTTATTAATATACTAATTAATTAGTCCACACCGTTCAAATCTTTATTTTTGTACAGTTTATAAGGCAGTATGTGGGAGTAAGTCAGCACCATACACTCCCTGTAACCAAGCACCTTCAGTCTGATGTAGAGAAGAGAAAGCAAGAAGGGAATCATTCATTGGAGCAAGAGGAAAATGGGAGCCCTTGGGAGGACCAGAAAGGATGATGTGTTTCCTTTAGGGAAGCCTGTAGAAGAACAAGTCAACCAAGGGCAAGAAGTTCAAGTGGAAAACCCAGGATGTTCCAAGTAGAAATGCTGGCAGGAACAAGGGCAGCGTGCAAACAGGAGCCAGGCATTAGGGCTCTGAGTTCAGGGAGACCAGCAGCAGGGGAGCTGTAGGGCAGCACAGAGCCTCTGGCCAGGCCATGACTACTCTGAAGGAGGCTGAGGAGCTTGAGCTGTATCCAAACACACTCCCTGAGAGAGAAAGCAGAATATGCACGTGCGCCTCCAATCACATCAATTTGTATTTACAGTAAATTATAGACTGCTACCAGAAACTGGCTTTTGACAGAAACTACAGTGCAGCTGACACCTTCCATACTTTGTGACGCAGGCATGCTACCAGATTGGATGACAACACTCTCACCCTGCAGATTACAAAACCAGAGACCAGGTAAACAATCAACCAAGTCACATGAACAGCAAGTGTTAGGATCTGTAATCAGACCCAGGCCTGTTCTGCTCTAGCTTTTCCTATACTCCAAGAGGCGGCACTAGCAGCAGAAAACCCTGTCACCACCTTTCTCAGAGAAAAGGGGTTTTATCCCAGAAAGCTACTGAATTAGATTTTACCGCCTTTCACAGGGGTAAATGTAGTCTTTATGGAAAATTGACTGACAATCTATTGCTGGCTGTAGTGTGTTAATTTCTCCATTATCTGTACTCTCTAGGCAGGATTCTGTCACTCAGAGTACAACTTCAGACTTAATGAATAATCCAGAGAGCACACACAGGACTGCAGGTGACAGAGGGTTATGGTTTCCACCTACTTTTCTCTGCTAGGCATGATAGTGGTGGAAATGGGGATTCAGATCAGGACATGCCACAGTCCTCCTCCATCACTGTAAGATTTCAGGTTTATGGCACAACATATGCTCTGTACAGAGACTTGTTCAGTATCTCTGGTTAAGGAGCAATGTTCTTGTTATGAACACGCTTTGTTTGCAGAAGTCATTAATAGTTTATTAAAGTTGGTCTTTATTATGCACAAAATAAAGGATGTAAGATTACCTGGGAGCCATATGTGTCACATGGTATTAGGGCCCAATCACACCTAATTTCAGTGGCTGAAGAAAAAGAGGCAAGCAATTAAGGGAGAGTTTGGCTAGCTTCTGTTCTACCAAGGACGGAAACCTGCACAGCTGGAGACAATTCTAAGCAAATTGATCAGAATTCCTTTACCCTAACTAGAGTCTGGCTAACAAGTTGATACCCATGAGTTTCTATAATCAGGGGGCAACTATTAAGAACCCAGGAAGGAGAGTCACATCGAATGTCTCAAGAGCTTGAAACTAGATCATTTTAAGGAGCTGGGACACCTGTTAGCTTGGGATAAGGCAGACCGATTTTTATGAATAATGCAATTTCTAGGCAACAAAACATTTTATATAAAATTAGGAGCATTAAACAATTGAATAAGATTGTTTATTAAATAAATTGATAAACTGTACAAAAATGGGAAGTAGACAGTGTCTGACCTCATTACTCCCAATGGTATCGTGTCTAGTTAAAGTTCTGTCTTTCATGTTTTATTTTTTATTTATTTATTTATTTTGTTTTGGTGTTTACTCATCAAATCAGAAGTCAGAAGTTTTCCCAGGATCCCATGTGAAGTTGCTTTACAAATACTGGTGTTGATGGTCTGTTTTGTTTTTTACCTTGATGACCACATCCCAAAGCATCATTTTCTGAGATAGCTCAGTTACTTTAAGACTATTCTTCAGTAATGAATAGAGCACTTCAGAAGCTTACTAAGCATATCAAACATTTCAAGGAGTAAATGAGAATACTGTGACATATTTTAAATAATAATAATCTAGATCTAGTCCCCCTTCCAAGCCCACCAACATCACAATCACCTTTGCAGCTGCAGAGCACAGACCACTGGGAACACATGCATTGCTGATCCAACTGAATGGGCTATCTATTCCATCTTCCACTCCGTGGAGTACGAAAGACAGCGCCAACAGTGCAAATGCATTCACACAGAAAACAACAGTGCTGGATCCATTTCCACCTCTCAGCAAAGGTAAGTTCACTTGCTTTGGGGATTCTATATACTTTCTTAAATATACCATTGGTATCTAGGAAAAGAAACTATAACAAGCAGACACACCTGTGTAGTGTCCTGCAGTCTGTTCACACTTCATGTGGAATCGTAAAGTGACAGGCCTTAATTCCTGTGTATTATGCAGTAGTGAAGTAATAATTGCAGTCCCTAGCATTATGTACTCAGACTCAACTTCTTTACAGCTCCCCAAATGCACATATTCTGTGAAATATGCAGTTTGCACAAAATTATGAAAGTTAAAAAATTGAAGTATATCTTTACATAAAATTGTAAATTCATATTATCTCCCTTTGTGTGTGCTTAGGACATGGTCACAGTATCCTTTGTGGGTTACTATTATGTATTTGGTACAATACATGACATTTTGGATTAAAAAAATCATTAGGCTAATATTTCCAAGATAAACACACAGCTAACCACATTCAGGTTTAAATATATATATTAAAAAGCCATACAGGAAATACTCCTAAATTTTTACATGGAAACCAAATATACTGAATTTGAATATAATGAATATCATAAACATGAAATGGTATCAAATTGTTTCCATACACTGAAATAGGAAAATTGTAAATCTACTAGAACATATATACCTAGTAATAAATTGTGACTTTCCTATTGAAGAAAAAAAAAAGACAAGAGTGTTTGTAAAGCAGTTGTAGAGTAAGATCTTCTCAGCAACCAAACCAGAGTATCACTATGAACTGACAATAAAAGCAAAACAATGTATGCTCAAGGGAAAAGCAGGATAATTAAACTGTCCATTTGAAGACTTTAATAATAAAGTAAGAATCATATTCTACTGGAATATGATTCCATTAAAATCTCCCTGCAACAACCCCAAAGATACAGAATCTGAGTTGTCTGAGTGAAGGCCAATTGTCTGGAGACTGCTTTCCTTTGCCACCTTCTTATAAACACTGGCCCTTGCTAACAGACAATACTTTCAAAGACAGGGTTTGTTATTTTGTATCAGGAAGTTCTTTCTAGCAACTAGAAATCTTTTTGTCAGGTGCCACCTTGATTCCCTCACCTCCAAGACTTGCTCCCAGCCCAGCTGTCAGCATCTGGTCTCGGTCAGGTCAGTTCCGCTCACCACTCTCACCACTCCTGTTGGAGAATCCCTTTCCTCTGCTCATCTGGACATGTAAACATGCACTCACCCTCCTCAGCAGTTGGATACAAAGAAAAATGAGCTGCAATGGCTGTGGCTGTTTTAACCTGGCTCTTCTTGGTTTTGTTGGGCCAGTGACAAACACCGCAGCTCTTGAATGATCTGACCTCTGGGACCTTCTTCAGCCAACGCCCTATTTATTCAGAGGTCTTAGGTATCTCTTGAGACCCTCCAACAGACACTGATGCATTATGCACTTAGATTGCAGTTCCACTTCAATTAGAAAGCACAGCCCATATTGATGGCTGTTCTCATTTCATACAAAAATATATAAGCGAAAATCTCTTAAAACTACAGGAACCAGTATGTGTGTAAATGTTGATTTCAACTCAGGGTTGACCATTAATAGACTGACATAAGCTGTGTACAGGCAATAAAATTGCAGTATCATTCTCTCACTTATTCATTCAGTTATATGACATTACCTTTGTGAGACCAGCCATACAGTGTGATACCTCAGTACCAGGCACAGAGTGTGATATCTCAGTTATCACACTCCCTTTAGGATACCGGCATAATGTACTAGATATTGGGAGTACAGGTAAGAATGCAGTGTGACTTTACATTGTAACAGTTGTCATTGTAAGGCTCTAATACTCGGAAGTACGAAGGCACGTAGGTTTATCTAGCACCAGAGAGGAATGGCTAATCCCTTTGGAGCTGGAGAATAGGATCCACAGAAATGATTACAGTTGAGCTGGTCCTCCAAGGATAAAAGAACTGTCCTCAGGAAGAGCTCCCTGGCAGGAATAATTGTAGACAATATAAAGGCTATGGAATAATGGTTAATTGGTTGGGGTTAAATTCTGAGTCTCTCTTTTGTTTCTTGAACTAAGCTTCAGATTCTTCATATGTAAAATGGAGTGGTAATGATCCTCATCCATGAGCTTCTTGGCTAGGTTAACATAGACTGCATAGCAAAGCACAGTGGAAAGCATACAATGAATACCTAGTGACTTGGTAGTTAACACTGTTCATCACTGTTATTGCTTCTGTACACATTTACAGGTTGTGTTTAGGAAGCAATAAATGGCAGTCTGGTGTGAATTAAATATAAATACATCAGAGCTTGTGGATACATGGTGAATTCTGGAGCAAGGCAGAGTGGAACACAAAAGACCTTATATGTCATTCTAAGGAGTCAGGAATTGATTTTGTTAAGAAAGGGGAATCACGCATCATCATCAGACAAGTACATGTTAAGAGACCCACATTATATGGGTACATGGTACATGGTAAGATGGTACATGGTAAGATGGTACATGGTAAGCTTTGTTCTTTCCTGGGATGGGAGAAGTGTCTATCCTTAGAGCTCTCACTGACGCCATGATGGTGAAAGCTGCCCTCAGGTTCAGGCAATAAAGGAGTGTACTCTCTACAGATATTTTTTTAAAATGTATTTATTCATTTCATATGTATGGGGGGGGCATGTAAATGTAGGTCAGTGGACAACTTGTGTGAGAGTCAGGAGACTGAACTCAGGCCAAGTGCCCTAACCTTCTGAGCCATTTCCCAGGACCTGTACAGAATTTAAAAAAAAAAAAACATATTGGCTTGTTTTTATATTACCATACCTTACTGATTTTTAAATAATATCAGTGATGCAATATGATCCTTGTTACTGGACTAGGCACCCTTTGGTAGCCCATGGCTCAGGACTTTGTTTTGCGAAGTTAGAGGACTAACTGGCATCTAGAAGCTGGTTCCTTAGTTAGTGCTCCCTGACTCTTAGGTATGGGTCACTGGAAAAACAGGGAATGAGCTCCAGGAACAGTTGAACATCAAGTTTGAATGGGACCAAAGGGTGGGAAAAGTGTGAGACACTTCCCAAGGAAAGTGAGTTTTTAAAAATGCACAGCCAGCTATAACTTCTAAAGAGAAATCCAAATGACACTGGCTATCAAGAAGAAGGTGTGGCTAGGAGAATTTAAAATGGAAGAAAAGAAAGGGGCTTAAACAGTGTACTGCCTCATGTGTAGTTGTGTCACCATTGGTGGGTCAAGTGCTTTTAGCAACTTATTGGTCTTCATAACAGGCAGACTGAAAGAGTACCTGTGGGGTGGGTGCCCACAATCTGGGGTTTAGCCGGTCTTTCAGGTCAGTGACACTGGGGATCACAGGCACCCTTATCTGAGGAGCAATCCTCTGAGCATCATGTCCTCTGAGTCAGGCAGATGCCTAGCTGGGGATCATGGTTTATCACATGGGATTTGTATCTCATGTAGGCCAATGGACTAATTCCTCTATTTAACTCACTGGTTCTCAATAGGAGGACAGGGTGACATAGTGTCCTGAATATTTAGCACCATCTAGAGATGATTTTGCCTGCTAAGTTGGTATGACTGGCATCTGGACACCAGCAGACACTGGTAAAGCATTCCGCACCACCCAAGACAGATCCTGAAACAAAGGGCTGTCCATCCCAAAGTGTCAATAGAGCTGGGATTGGGAAAGCCTGGCTAACCTTACAAGGAAGAGGCTTCTTTAGGATCCCCATTAAGCTGGGTGGAAGGAAAACAGGGAAGACAGGTCAGCACCGATCTGATGTCTTTGAACACAAATCCACACTAGTGTGGTAAGGAATGTTTACTGATTGGTGACTCCCTCTGTTTACTGTTGGTCTGTAAAGGAAGTAAGAGCTTTATGACCCTAACCAGGAACTGCTGGCTTTGTTTGCTCTCCCTCTCTAGTTTGTCTTTCTGTATGTTGTTTCTAGCCTCACTTCAATCTTTGATTCTGAAGCTGTCTGGCCAGTCCTGATCTGGATCTTAGCTTTTAGTCCTACCTTCTCAGACATGGTTTGAAAGAGCAAGTATGGGAGGAGGTGGCATATGTATGTGAGTGCATGCGTACACTCATTCGCATACGTGCCTGTGTGCATGGGTGTGTGCCTGTGTTGCTGGTTTTGTTAGCTGGGGCTGGGGTGACAATCTTTCTGCAATGCTAAAATCAAGGTACCCAGGAGTTCTGGATGTATCTCCCACCCACTCTTACCTCACTGACTGCGAACCACCTTGGAGAGCAGCTTGGAGCTTAGTAAGGTAGTGAGTCAGGCACATGGGCGAGTGATGTGTGGAAGTCTCTGTAGCCCATACTCTGGTACACAGCTGTTCCAGTGGAGGTAACAAGACAAGTCTCTTGAGTGAGAAGATTTTTCTAGAATTAACTAGGTTTGCTTGTGGGATAAAGGGACGTGGAAGATACAGGCCTAAGTGCTTACCCCATGCAGAAGATGTGGGAAAAGATGGGAAGAACAAAGCAGTGTCACAACTACTACAGGAATTTGCTTTGCTGTCTCTTCATGTAATCTGGGGAAGCTTGCCTACCATGGTTACCAAGGAAGCTCACTAACAGTGCACAAAGACTTCTTCTTTTTATTATTATAATTAATTAATTTATAACCCAAATGCTGTCCCTCCCCCATCTCAGTCCCCTGTCAGAGAATTCCTCCTCCCATTCCCCCTCCCCTTTGCCTCTGAGAGGGTGCAAACCTGGTGGGTATCTCTCTACTCTAATGCATCAAGTTTCTGCAGGATTAGGCGCACTCTCTTCCACTGAGCCCAGACAAGGCAGCCCTCTGCTATGTATATGTGCCAGGGCTCTCAGACCAGCCCATTTATGCTCTTTGGTTGGTAGCTTAGTCTCTGGCAGCTCCCAGGGGTCCAGATTAGTTCACTCTGTTGGTCTTCCTGTGGGGTTGCTATCTCCTTCGAGGCCTTCAATCTTTGCCCTAACTCTTCCATAAGGCTCTCCGACCTCCATCCAATATTTGGCTGTGGGTATCCACATCTGTCTCAGTCAGCTACTGGTAGAATCTGTCAGAGGACAATGATGCTAGGCTTCTGTCTGCAAGCACAACATAGCATTACTAATAGTGTTAGGAATTGGTGCTTGCCCATGGAATGTGTCTCAAGTTGGGTCAGTCGCTGGTTGGCCATTCCTTCAGTCTCTGCTCCATCTTTGTGCCTACATTTTGTTTAGACAAATTTCGGGTCAAAAGTTGTTTAGGTGAGTTGATGTCCCCATCCCTCCACTGGGAGGTCCTGTCTGGCTACTATATGTGCTCCACTATGTTCATAGGAGCTTTGTTCATAATAGCCAGAAACTAGAAGCAACCCAGATGACCTTCAACCAAAGAATGGAAAGAGAAAATGTGGTTCGTTTACACAATGGAATAGTATTCAGCTATTTAAAACAAGGATATCATAAATATGTAGGTGCCAGAGGTCGGGGTGAGGGGTAGGGGGAATCTCTAGGAAGTCCCAGAGACCTAGGATAGGAGAGGATCCCATGAGTCAGTGCGGGGGACCTTAGCTGAAATGCCCAACAGTGGGGATATGGAACCTGAGAGCATGAGATTTCTAATTCCTACTTTGACTCTAAAGCTGTCTGGTCAAGTGAACATTTAGTATCTTTTACAGGATGCCTTTTACAGTCATTCCATTTCCCTGGGAATCTTTGCGTATTTGTCACTGTGTGATGACTGCTGAACGCAACCCCTAGCCTAATGGAATGTAGGCTAGCTTTTATTAATGAGTTAATTCTTCATAAAGTCTTCTATATGCTACAACTTAGGTCTGGGGTCTGGGACTGCTTGGTTTTGGTCTCCAGCACTTTTCATCAAATGCAAAGGAGCTGAACAGCATGACAACTGGCTAAGTGGGGACAAGACCATGATGGAGTTCCTTCCTAAAACACAGGCAGGGAGCAAGCCAGTAGCTGGGGATGGAAAGGCCTTTTAGGCAGCACCATGGGAGTCTATTTAAACAGGTGACCTTGCAGAGAGAGGCTCCGGCTCCCATTACCAAGTGCCGGCTGGCAGGCAGGCTTGTTTTTATGAGCTCTCAAGGCGCACACAGCGGGCCAGGCGTAAATATGGAGGGAACTTGCTGAGATCTTGTTCCTTTTCCTTAAAATGGATAGAAAAGAAAACAATACAGAGGCTTGGTGAGAATTATCACCCTCTCAGCAAATGACCAGTGAGCATCGTTCAATTAATGTTTTCCGTTTACTTTATCTGAGGGGGGAAAAGAAGCAGAATACCAGAGATTTCTTTCAACTGTTGGGATTCCCAGGGAATGGTGAAGGAGGAAAACAGCTGCTTGTATAGAAAGCAGTTTAAGGGTCAAATGCTGCTCTGCCGCGTGCCTCTGACATCACTTAACTCTCCCCAGGAGAGGGGCACTGGCGTCATTTTCTGGGCTGGCCAGCAGCAGTCCTGAAGGTGGGTCGGCAGCAGCAGCTCAGTCTTGTTTCTCCTGGAGACCTACAGGGTCAAAAACTATGAGGGAACATTGCAACTAAGACTCTAAGTCTTTGTTTGTATTGGCTTGAGAGAAATTTTTTCACAATTTATGAAAACACAATGTAGCCAGAAAGTTACAATGTGAATGTGAGTTTCAAACTTTGCGTAGTCATAGGTTAATCGTTAGTCATTTGTGGTTGACAAGGGAGGTTATAATTTGACACCTGGCAAAAATCAAGCCGATTTCAGAGAAGTTAAGAGCTGGGAAATGAGATGGAAAAACACCCTCCATTTCCCTAGGAGGTCCCATGAAGAAGCATTTAGAAAAACCTCTTCTCTCCCTAGAAATCAATTCCTAGTGTTTCAGGTCTGCACTGTCTCCTCTTCACTAACTGCTGGACAAACTGCTGGACAACAGCATTCCCAGTCTAAAAACCTTGTAAGAACCTGGCAAAGAATTTGGAAGTGATCTCCAGGGAGTTGAAGGAAAGAGATAAATAACTTCTCAACTTAATGTTTAAGCAAGGGGACCACCAAAATTTTTCCATGTCAGTTCTGAAAATACATTTTGAAGCATCATAGAGTCCTGGGGGAAAACGACAGAGCTTCAATGATCAGTCCTCCAATTAGACTCCAGATTCCCTTTGCTCTTTCTAACCATTTTCTTTTGTGTTGTGAGATCAAAATATTGAACTCTGGGTTTGTATTTTCCGAACCCTGACCTCTCACAGGTGTTCTGGCTCATTTCCTGAGAGTTATGTTTAATTTGGGAATGTTTCCCTCTCTTCTCCCATTCCCCCTACTACAGCTTGAAACCTGGAACACCCGCACACAAGACCCCGGCTATCTTCCTGTGCTGCGCAGCAAACACCCCAGTGTGCTTTATTGGAACTTGGCAAGCATCTAGACAGAGACAGCTTTCCTCCTATACACTGGGAAATCAAAATAGAAAGCACCAGCTCTTTGCCAATTCTGCAACCTGAGGACAAATTTCAGTGTCATTTTTTCTTATTTAACTTAATAGTTTCCCCCATTTCAGTACTAAAAATAGGGTCAAGTCATTTACTTAGGTTTTCAAATATAGACTAAAGAAACAGAAACATTTTAGGACCAGATATCAGCAAAATCCCAAAACCTGTTGCTAGATTGCCTGATCCATAACACAGCTTAAGTTCTGCCTTCATATGAAAGCATGACTTCCACATATGATTAATTACTTGCTTCAAATCAGGCTGGTGCCCTGCTTGATACTTCTGTACTAACTCTGTTTTCTTTTCTTTTCTTTTCTTTTCTTTTCTTTTCTTTTCTTTCTTTTTTTTTTTTTTTCCGAGACAGGGTTTCTCTGTGTAACCCTGACTGTCCTGGAACTCACTCTGTAGACCAGGCTGGCCTCGAACTCAGAAATCCGCCTGCCTCTGCCTCCCAAGTGCTGGGATTAAAGGCGTGCGCCACCACTGCCTGGCTGTTTGCTTTTCAAAAACAAAATGCTAACATATTCTGATGCACAGAGATTTCTACATCATGTAATTTGGTTTGAAGCATCTACTGAGCTATCTAAAATTGTTACCAGGGGTACAAGAATCCTATTCCACCTGGCAGTATCTATTTTTTTTTAAAGTAAACAAAAACTAGGTTGAACATTTTCTTTTAGGATGTCTTGGCTAGCTTCACCTATCCCGATTAGCTTTCATGGTGTCGGAAGATTTTATTTACACTACTAGGGAGAAAATTATTCCACAACCTTACAAGCTGTGAACAATGTGTGCATAATAACTAACGGCCTGGCATAAATGGTGTGGGAGTAGCCAGCTACTTTCTGATTGGATTTAATAAATGGAACTCATCCTTGTAAGTTAACTAGGGCAAAAACATATGATTGACTAGATCCAGTAAGACCTCCATGATAATTTAATGCTGTTGTCGTGATGATGATGATGATGATGATGATGACGACTATATTTTTTTGGCTAAATGAACATACAATTAAACTACTCCCTAAGTTCTTATCTTTACACACATAGATAAGAGCATCTCTTGTTCCTTACCAAAAAAGCTTGTTTTCACAATAGATCGTGATTAATACAGAGAACCCCAATGGTCAGTGTACAGTCCCTGGAATGCTCAGCTCTAAATGGCATATCTATACCATATCTCTCCCTCACAGCTCAGAGATCATCATGGAAGAGGATGTAGGAATATCATAAGACCCATGTAGGAGATGCCTCAGTGTAGCCCTGTTTGCTGGACAGGGATGATGCATACATGAATTCAGAGGAGCAGTGACTGTGTGCAAAATGCACTAAATCAAGTCAGCCAAAATCCTAACGGGTGAGCAGCTCACGAAGTTCCACCCCACTCAAGGCATTCCTGGCAAATTATGGCTACAGGGAAGGAGCAGTTTCTTTTATGGCTAATGTCCACCATAAGTTGCTATGAACATAGTTGAGCAAGTGTCCTTGTGGTATAGTGGGCCATCTTTTGGGTATATGCCCATGCTATAATGCCATAGACACAAAGAATCTGGGTAATAAGGAGGGCCCAAGGGAAGATATGTGAATCTTACTCAGAAGGCGAAATAAAATAGTCATCAGAGGTGGATGGAGGGGAACTGGGTAGAAGAGGAGATGAGGAGAATGGGGGTGGGGAGCAGATGACAGGGGCAGGAGAGGGCTGGGAGTAAGAGTGAAAATTGGTTGGGGGTGGCATCTCCAGTATGAGCTGGAGACCTGGGATAGGGGAGGCTCCTAGGAAACAGTGGAGACAACCCTAGTTGAGATCTCTACCAGCTAGGGATATGGAGACTGAAGTGGCCACCTCTCCTCCCATAGCCAGGATGGACTTCCAGTGTGGGGAGGGGAACATCAACCAACCCACAAAACCTTCAAGCCAAAATTTGTCCTGCCTACAAGATGTGCAGCGATAATGATGGAGCAGAGATTGAGGAAACAATTAACCAATGACTGCCCCACCTTGAGACCCATCTCATGTGAGAGAGCCAACCCCTGACACTATTAATGATACTCTGCTACCTTTGCAGATAGGAGCCTAGCATAACTGTCTCCTGTGAGGCTTCATCCAGCAGTGGATGAAAAACAGATACAGAGACCCACAACCACACATCAGGCAGAGCTTAGGGAGTCTTGTGGAAGACTGGGAGATAGGACTGAGCGAGGTGGAGGGGTCAAGGACACCACAGGAAGACCTATAGAGTCAACTGACCTGGGCCCATGGGGGTTCACAGAGACTGAACCAGCAATCACAGAGCATGCAGGGGCTGGACATTTACCCCTTACACATTTGTAGCAGATACACTGTTTGATCTTCTTTGACAATTGGAGTTAGGGTTCTTCTTGACTCTGTTGCCTGCCATTGGATCCCCTTCCTAACTGGACTGCCTGGTTGGGCTTCAGGTGACATGCTTAGTCCTCCTGATACTAGATGTCTCAGGGCTGGGTAATACACAATGGGGGCTTCCCCATCCCTTAAGAGAAGGAGTGATGGGAGGAAGGATTTGTAAGGACCTGAGGAAAGAAGCTGGGGTACTGAGATGTAAAGTGAATAAATAAATTATTGAAACAAAATGATCAGAATATATTGTATGTATACAGTTTTTTTCAATAAAAGAAAAATACCACTCCAACAAGTGTGAATTATCTTTAATTCACTTGAATAATTAACTTGAAATTCACTAATATTACAGAGATAGAGTAGAACAAAATGACCTCACTCTACCCATTGTTCCTGAGCAACCCACTTTACCTGTGGACTGACATGCATTAAAATGGAAGAATGGGCGGACCTGCCTATGTCATGCCATCTTTGGCGAACAGATGCCTTGCTTAGCTAAAATGGATGCTGTCACCTTGCTATTCACTGGTGTTCACCTGGTGATATTAATGGTGTGAAGGCCTTTGGAACAATTTATTTCATTATATTGTTGTTTCTGTCTTCCAACTTCACCAGTTCCTGCTTCGTGTCCACTAAGGACATGGTTACTTGTCTCTGTCCTTTGCCTTTAACCAGTCTTTCACAACTAAAAAGAAAACTTTTATCCCAAAGCAGAGATATTCATTCTTAGACCTAGGTCATGGACCCTTTCCCATGGGTGGCAAGGCTAATGCAATGTGCAGGCCACAGGGTCCTTGCATCCAACAGACACTATGACTTAGGATGATGCCAGGGGTAACCTGAGCCATAACTGCTACAATGGGCTTGCCAACAAGTCTGTCTTTGGCTGATTTTTGAGGTGACAAGTTTGGGGAATTTTCACTATGTTTGCAGATCAGTACCACCAGAACACACTTCCTAGAAGTCCAAATGTACATACAAGAAGACTGAATGATGGTTTCAACATCATTCTGATTGGAGCTCCTCTGCACTGGTTTCCTCACTGAACTCATCTCTGCTCTTGTCTATAATGCTTGTTCTGGGTATCTATGAGTTCAATGATTGCTCTATACAGTGGTTCCAGCTACTCCTTCCAGATTTGTTATTCGTAGTAAAATAATGTCTGCTAATCTGTCTTTCTTTGAATACGTTTGTTTGTTCAGTGCTGCCTAGGGAATTATTATGGGAACTGTTTTCATAGTGTCAGCAAAGCATAGTATCCAATGGAGAATGCCTGGCAGCAGAAGCAGAAAGGCAGAGGTGAAAACATAGCCTGGAAAACATACCACTTTACATTGAAAGACACCGCTCGCCAAGGTTTTGGGGGAATATTCTCAGTTCTCAGGAGTCAAACCCATGAGCTGTATTCTCTGCTTACTTAGCTAGAGTCTAGAGTACTGCCATAGGAATGCTGATCTCCTGTGCTCAGAACATGACCTTCCCATATGGCCTCCTCTGAGATGATGTATAACTACTGATGGGATCATGTCTGGTAACATGTTTTTCCTTGAAGATGCATCGGAATTCTAGCCAATTCAAATGTCAGGATTTCAAAAGACATAAATCCAGATATTATTTAAAATTTTATGCTTTCAAAAGACATACAGTCAGAGATTATTTTAAATTTCAAGTTTTCTTCTTTTAGTATTTAGTAATGCTGAATTATATCTAACAAATAGTTAGCTATAATAGGTTAAATTTGGTAATATGTTTAATTTCATATTTATTTTTGCCATAGTGAGATATGTAACCTATTAGATACCAAAGTTTCAATGGAGAAAATTTCAACAACCCCAAATGGTAACATTTTTTTCCTGTAGGAACTTGGCCCAGGACATGCAAGTTGTATCCAGCTCTACTTATCATACAAACTTCTTCATTATGTCAGAACTAAATCTCAGCTGTGTCCTGACTACAAACAAAAGCAATACAGGCCAGTTTATCTACCCCAACAAGAATATTCTGAGAATTCATCAAATTTTCAAGAAAGCTGAACACTATAGTTTTTTGGTCAAGGTTTGTGGTTAGTATACTATATTATTAGCATCAAATTTATGTTTGTTGAAAGTAATTCAGAAATTTTATTCTTGCTTTACACAAAGGAAAACAGTCTCCTGAGATATCCACAGGAACTGTCTTTTCCAGCTGGACCAGAATTCCAATTTTCAACCTCCTTAGGCTTGACTCATACTAAACATACAACTGAAAGTAAGCTTTGCTGGGGACATGGCAAACAGACCAGATGTTGCTAGCTGTAGCTTTCTCATCTCAAGCATCCCTCTCTGAATGCATACGCAGTCATATCTTTTCACACAATAGGAAGAACCCAGGTATGTATCTAAAGCTTTTTTGTTTTCTATTGAAACAGAGTCATGGGTAGCCAGGCTGGCCTGAAACTTACGTTACCCGAAGGCTAGCCTTGAACACCTTATCTCCCTATCTTTACTTCCTGGCTGCTGGGATTGCTGGTATGGACCAACATACCTAGATAACACATGACATTTTTATCCCTGTCACAACATTGAGAAAAGTAACTAATACTTCTATTTACTTTTTATAAGATCTAATACAATATAAATTTTATGTAAAGATAGTATTAATAAAAGAAAGATAAAAAAATACACACATCACATGCAGTTCCCCCACCTTACTCATGTGTCTGTCTTGCCCCACCCTTCCTGTCTGGACCTTCCTCCCTCTTCCCTTTCCTATCATCGGTTCTGCTGCCCTCTCCACAAGCTTTTAAACACCCTGTTTCCGGCTCATGGTATTGTCTGTAAGGAACAGTCACGCCCTTTTAGAGCAGGCCCCTGCAGATTGTGGAGGCCACTAAGAAGCAGGCATACATGGTAAGATAATTTAGTTTTTAATGAGAGGCAGATTTCTTTGGAGCTGACCTGGATATCTTTGAAGTTAAGCAAAGAAAAGAGGTTAAAAAGTATCCACAACATCTTATCAGTAGAGAAGGACTCGTCTAAGGCTAAGTAGTTGAAGAATAATGGCCACTGAGATACTAATGGACTTAGTTAAAAAATTTTGCTAAGCTCAATTAATGAGATTACTTTACAGTGCAATGTATTTCATTTAAAAAAAAAAAAACCAGCATGTTTTTCTAAGAAGTGATTTGAAAAATAATTCCATTAGATAGAATGGGTGATTGATAGGTAGATAATGACAATAGATATATTTAGGAACACTTTAGGATTAGAAAGTGAGTCAATTACAATGGAAACAAAGAACTGGTTTGATTTTGTTTTTAAGCAAGAATTTTCTCCTTATTAATAAGACTGAAAGACAATTTTAGTCCGTAGTTCCTGGAGCTCGTGAGAAAACCTGTGAGATTGCTTCCTCAATGCATCGACCTTCTGGCATCTGCTTTGTCTTCCTCATCAATCGTTGCGCACTGGAGAACAAATCACACTGTTCAGAAGTAGTAAATGCCAGCACATGTGGGGTTCTCCATATGGACAAGGTAACTGTTTGCACCAAACCAGTCTATTGCTTAAGTTTCTATGCTCAGCAGGACCACTAAAATGTCAGGAAAGTAGAGGGCCAAGACTTCCGTCTGTGGCTCTTTCTGAGCTTTCTGGACTTTGGATACAGCCCATGCTATCCTAAAGAGGAGGGAGAATGCTGTCAAAGGGAAAAGCCCAGACATCATTAAAATGATGTCTCTTCATGGACTATCAACCCCAAATCCATTGCCTTGCTCCAGAGAGATATACAAACTGAGAATGTAGACATGTAGTATTTTGTAACAATGTATCAAATAAGATGATATATATATATATATATATATATATATATATATATATATATAGTTTTAGGGTCATTCTTAGGTCATATCACTCCCTGTAAAACTGTGAGATGTTTTAAAGTTTTTCATGAATTCATAGATAATGATGAATTTGAAATAACGCTCTTGGTTGGAGACAAATGACATTTTTGGGTGGCTTGTGTAATTGTAGATATATTTAAGTGATGTATGTATGATGTGTGTATGTATGCAGGTGCTTGTGAAAATGTGTGTGTGTGGTGCGTGTAGTATGCATATGAAGGCACAAAATTGATGTTGCCTGTCTTCCTCAATCTTTCTCCACTTAATTGATGCAGGGTTTCTCCCTGAACCCAGTGCTCAACAATTGTAGCCAATCTAGTAGCCATCTTGTCTGGGAATATGCCTGTTTCCCAAGTTCTAGGATGACAGGAATCCACTAAACCTTCTCAGCTTTGCCACAGGCTCTGGAGATCTAGACTCCAGACCTCATACTTGTAATAAGAGCTCTGTCCACTGAGCCACTTCCCTGGAAACACAAATGCAATTGTAAAGCATATATCTACTTAACATACATTCATGGTAGCCTTGCGATGTGCCAAGCAATGCAAACTGCTCCATTCATTCCTTCCAACTATCTGCACTTCCATCTTCTGCACCTTTTAAATTTGACTATTAACAAATATTTATTGATGGCATAGTCAATACAGTTGCAAGGCTCCCCACAATGCAAATATCTTCTTGCCTTGTCTTGGGAAATATAAGGTGTATTTTGGCTAAGTAAAACCAGACCCAGAGAAATTACATGTGTTAGCCTCCCTTGGTTGGGCAAAATATTGGAGAAAAAAACATTTAAAGAAGAAAAGATTGATATTAGTTTATTGTTTCAGAGACCTTAGCCCATTGGCCCTGTGTCTTTAGGACAAAATTGTCCTCATGGAAAGGGGTATAAAGCAGAGCTTCTCAACTCAGGGTGTCAGAGTGACAGGGCTGGAGAGAATAGAGGCCATAAGATACTTTTCAAAGGGACGACCCCAATGAATGTTCTCCAAAAAGGCCCACGTCCCAGTGTTTCCATCCCCTCCAAATAGCAGTCCCAGCTTCTATGGGACATTCCAGGTCCAAACCACAGCATTCTACTATGGTCACAGCTTCCAAACCTAAGTCATTTATGGACAGGCTACTGTCACCCCTTCATACCAATATGCAGGCAATGAATCAACGTAGCTACATGACAGAGTCTCAACAAAAATACACTTTATAAAAATGTGGATCTACTCCTTGTGCTTCAGACACTTAATTCCCATGGTTAGAAAGAAGCCACAGTCGTGATCTAACCCCAGTTGTCTATAGTGAGAAGTCAGCCATAACCGTGGTATAGCCTTAAGTGTACACTCAATGTTTTATAGCCTTGGCCAGTCACTAACACATGACAATCACCTCCACTGCTGCTTGTTTATGTTTTAGGCTGTGGTGGCGCTACTGGATAGCCCATCCTAACTCGCCCATAGCTCTTATTTTAAAAGAATTCCTTAGCATAAAAAGAAAACAATGTTCGGGGGGATGCATTCCTCCTTTCCACTCCACTGCTCTGTTGGCTCCAGTGGCTCCTCAATGGCCCCTCTCCAACCTCTAAAATGCTCACTTTAAAGATCATTTCTGTTTCCCCTTTCTCTCTGGTGAGTGGAGCTGTGGATGTTTCCAGCCCTGGCTCCTCATTCTCTGTTGGACTCCCCACAAAGCAATGGCTCAGCACTGCCTATCCTCAGGTTTCATTTTTAATAAAGTTTGTAACAGGCTTCTGTCCCTAAATCATGCTTATCCACCAGAGTCATTTACCTTCTTTCTGCAGCAGCAGCTGCTGCTGCTCTTTTATCCCCTGGTGCTTAGCTTTGCCCCCGTGACCCCACTCGGTAGGACAAAATGCATCATTTCTGGATCTAGAAACGTATATTTTCATATCAACTCACAAACCGAAGAACCAGTTCTACAAGGCGAGCTTTACTCTTCCATCTCTGTTCACTTAATGACAGCATTCATATAAATGCAATGAATGAGACCAAGGGTGAATGAAATGATTAACACTCCTTAGAAAGGGGATTCTTTACAGGACAATTTACAGAACTATCTATAGGGTACTCAGCAGAGGTTTCTAAAGGCTGACCCAATGACCAGTTTGGGCTCAGTGTGTAAGAATCAGCCAGGAGGCTGGTGAACGTAAATATTGGTGGGCTTCTCCCTTGGAGTAATAAGTATGTCTAGGGTTTAGGAGCAGCTACTGATACTGTGTAAATCAATCTCAACTGATGAGTAAAAGCCCCATAAGCACATATATATCGGCACATGGCTGCTAAATTTTCAACCCATGTAAGTCTTTTGAATTCATTCAGTGATTAATATGTTTTGAGAGAAGTATGAGAAGAGCAAGTTGTGCTGAGAGGAAGGACGATGACTTCTTGATGATGAAGGAAGTGTTAGCCTGCCCGTTCTCCAGCAGGCTGGAACTATGTGTCTACAAGGAGCCAAGAAGTTGCCTCTTCTCTTCTCTCCTTCCCCAGTCCCCACCAGAACACAACTATTCAACACATTCTTAGACAACAGGAGCCTTGAAGCGATCCGTCTAAACTAAAGTGGGGGCAGTCCCTTCCCATCTGATTTACTCCCAATTCAAAATCAAAATGTAGTAGAAATGATGAAGGATGGCTTAGGAAGGAGAAGCAGCATTGAGCAGAATCTCAAGCAATTCTTTCTTCCTCAAGTCCAATCATGCACTTTCCAACCTAAGAATGAGAGCATATCAAAAGGTGTAAATGACAACCTTCTTACACTGTGATGCCTGAAAACTCTTACAGTCTTTGAATGATGCTCTTTTTTAACAGAAAAGTTTCCTGGTTAGTTTTTTGTTAACTTGACAAAAATTAGAGCATCCTAAAAAGGAGTTTAGATTGAGGGGACCCTCTTTGTCAGGTTGACCTGTCTGTCAGAATGTCTGTGGAGCATTTTCTTAATTGCTAATTGATGTAAGAGGACCCAGCTCTTTGCAAACAGTGCTATCCCTAGACAGGTGGCCCTGGGAATGTTTAAGAAAAGTAGGTGAGCAATCCAGAAGAAGTAAGTCAGTAAGCAGCCTTCCTCGTTGTCTCTATTTCGGTTCCTGCCTCCAAGATATTGTCTTGGGTTGTAATTCTGGTTTTCCTCTGTGACAGACTTTAACCCATAAACCTAATAAACCTTTTCCTCCCCAAGTCATTTTGTTCATGGTGTTTATCACAGCAATAGGAAGCAAACTAGGATATAAACCTACAAATACATACCAGTTTTCTCCTCACCCTGATGGAACCCTGCTTGTGGGCCACTGTCAGCCCATTCTGAGAGAGGATGCCCTTCTGACAGTTGTCCTCACCACTCTAAAAGGGCTTCTTCTTCCCACTGCATCAAATTCTATAGCATACTATAGAATAGCTATAGAATCTATGCTATAGAATCCAAGAGCCACAAGCCCTATGTGGCTATTGCAGTATAGCTGGCTGATACGTATTAAAATGTGAATCTAACTGTGAAATGGGTTCCAGATTTAATGACTTAGCATAGAAAAGAAATGGGAAATATTTCATTAGTAATTTTTCTATTGATATGCTATTAAGGTAATGTTTTAAACATAGGTTTGGTAAGATATATTATTAATATTAACTTTACCTTTTGTTTGTTTTCTTCAAATGTGGATCTTAGAGAACTTACAAGGCACACATGAGTCCTGCCCTTTATTCTCATAGTCTGGAACTGTTTGGGATGAAGATTCACGCTCTGCCTCACACTGCAGAGGATGAAGGTTCACGCTCTGCCTCACACTGCAGAGGATGAAGGTTCACGCTCTGCCTCACACTGCAGAGGATGAAGATTCACGCTCTGCCTCACACTCTTGCCTCACACTGCAAAGCTCGTTTCTTGTGCTTCTCTAGCACCTCTGGCCTCTCTCCTGACTTAGACCATCTACTTCTCATCTGAACACACCCAAAGGAAACCTCCTCATCCACATGTTAATTTCTGCAACTCTACCACAGGCTTGAAATGTTCTTGACTACCATGCAGCTCCTGCTTCTATTTCAATAGACTTCTAATTCCTGCCTCTTCCATGACATCTTACATTTTTCAACAAAGACAATACATCCGCCTGTTACTAACTTTCTACATATTCCAGAATGGTCACATAGCTGGCAGTGTTGCTTCTGATTATTAATGAATACTATTTGATTCTTTCATCTGACAGCACTCACTGGACACCTCGTGGAGGTCAGGTATTGTGATAGTCCTTGGGGATGTGTAATAATGTCAGCACGCAGCTAAGATGATGTGTGGAATGTATGGAATGACGTCAGTAGGAACATGTGCACTAAACCAATGCTCTCCTGCCCTCAGACCCAGGAGGTTTCTCTGCTTGCAAACACCTTCTGTGGAAGGGTTTAAACGGAGTGCTCATGTAACACAACTTTTTCCGGCTTGGAACTTGAAACCACTTGACTCCATATTAAACATTTCCCGTCCCCTATACTTTGTATATTGCCTTATGTTTCCCTGGCTACCTTACAAACTCCATTTGTCCTTGTATTTTTCTCTTTCTTTGCTAACCTAGAATTAAACACTATACTTTGTGTGTGTGTGTGTGTGTGTGTGTGTGTGTGTGTGTACATGTATATGTATGTGCAACTTGGGGAGTCCAAGCCCCTGTGTGTGTCTTTCATGTGTGACTCAATTATTTCTAGAATGATGGGTTACGATTCTTGCTGCCACTTAGAGAAGAGGAAACTGAGGCTCAGTAAAGCTCATTAACTTACTGAAACCTCACAGGTAATGAGTAAAGGAGTCAGGATTCAAACCCAGACAGCCTTGTGCTAGAGAAGAAAGAGTACATGAGTGGAAAGCAGCAGGGAACCCAAACGAGGCTCTCAACCTATGAGAGCAGCTGCCCTGAATGAAGCCTATGCAGAAAAAGGAAATCTGAAGGGAGAAAGGGAAAAGAATTATTACGAATCATTCTACTTTAAACCCAGGAGAGTAGAAAACTATGGACCTTTAATTTTTCTAGTCTTACAAGGGAATAGATTGTTCTACTGTTTATAGTTAGGGTCTTAGTGAAAGAATTTAAACACAATTGTGCAGAGGTTATTGGAGTATAAACAGAATGACAAGTCACTGTAAAGGCCAATCTCTAGAGAAAAAAATCTCAAAAGAGATCTTGACTCGATGTAACTGTAATGTGTTCACTATCTCAGTAAATATTCTCTGCTAACTTTTAGAGGGGGAACACGTAAAACAAGCCAGTGGTCATTTGGATAGCCTCTGACCACAACGTTGCCATGTGTGAAGCTGTACTTACCTTAAGCAGAATAAGTTGTTTCCTATATAAAGGAAGTAATACAATTCCTGACTATCTCTCCATGAAAGAGTTATTAAATATCATCTTTTTAGATGCAACATAATTTTTGGTTCAGTATGCTGGGTGGGAAATGCATGCTTACTTTTGCGTTTTCTAAAACTTACTAAAATGAAACTATGTAGATCTTGTACATGCTGTCACAGTCTCTATGTTCACATGTGTATCAGTCTTGTGTCTGGATGACACTCTTTCTTTAGAGTCAGCCACCACTCTGGTTCTTAAAATCTTTTTCCTTGCCGGGCAGTGGTGGTGCATGCCTTCAATCCCAGCACTTGGGAGGCAGAGGCAGGTGGATTTCTGAGTTCCAGGCCAGCCTGGTACACAGAGTGAGTTCCAGGACAGCCAGGACTACAAAGAGAAACCCTGTCTTGAAAAAAATAAAACCATTCCTATCTCCCTGTACAAAGCTCAAGTCCAAGTGGATCAAGGACCTCCACATAAAACCAGATACACTGAATCTAATAGAAGAGAAAGTGGGGAAGAGTCTCGAACACATGGGCACAGGGGAAAAGTTCCTGAACAGAACACCGATGGCTTGTGCTCTAAGATGAAGAATCAACAGATGGGACCTCATAAAACTACAAAGCTTCTGTAAGGCAAAAGACACTGTAAATAGGACAAAACGGCAACCTAAAGATTGGGAAAAGATCTTTACCAATCCTACATCCAATAGAGGGCTAATATCCAATATGTACAAAGAACTCAAGAAGCTTGACTCCAGAGATGCAAATAATCCTATCAAAAAAATGGGGACTAGAGCTAAACAGAGAATTCTCAACTGAGGAAACTCGATTGGCCGAGAAGCATCTAAAGAAATGTTCAACATCCTTAGTCATCAGGGAAATGCAAATCAAAACAACCCTGAGATTTCACCTCACACCAGTCAGAATGATGAAGATCAAAAACTCAGGTGACTGCAGATGTTGGCGAGGATGTGGAGAAAGAGGAACACTCCTCCATTGCTAGTGGGAATGCAAGTTGATACAACCTCTCTGGAAATCAGTTTGGCAGACCCTCCGAAAAATGAACATAATACTACCTGAAGACCCAGCTATTCCACTCCTGGACATATACCCAGAAGACCCAGCTACAACAAGTAATAAAGAGACATGTTCCACTATGTTCATAGCAGCCATATTTATAATAGCCAGAAGCTGGAAACAACCCAGAAGTCCCTCCTCAGAGGAATGGATACAGAAAATGTGGTACATTTCCACAATTGAATACTACTCAGTTATTAAAAACAATGACTTCATGAAATTCGCAGACAAATGGATGGACCTTGAAAATATCATCCTGAGCGAGGTCACACAGTCACAAAAGAATGAACATGGTATGTACTCACTGTTAAGTGGTTATTAGCCCTAAAGTTTGAAATACCCAAGAGTCACTTCACAGCAACAGTAGGGCGGAATGGGAGGTCCCAGATGGAGGACTTGGAGAAGGGACTGAAGGAGCTGAGGGAGTTTGCATTCCCAGGAAAGCAGCAACAGTGGCAACTGGCCTGACCCCCTGATACTCCTGGAGACTGATCCACCAACCAAAGAATACACATGGAGGGACCCATGGTGCTGGCCACATATGCAACAGAGGAGGGTCTTGTTAGCCATCAAGGGGAGGCGAGGCCCTTGGGCCTGAGGGTGTTAGATCTCCCAGTATAGGAGAATGCTAAGGAGGGAGGACGAGAGTGGGTGGGTGGGTAGGTGGGTGGGAGGGTAGGTGGGAGAACACCCACATAGTGGCAAGGGGAGGGGGGAGGAAATGGGGAGGTTCCAAAGAGGAGATCTGGAAAGGGGGAAACATTTGAAATGTAAATAAAGTAGGAAAAATAATTTAAAAAAAAAAAAAAAAAGAAAGAAAGAAAAAAGCGAAAAAAAAAAATCTTTCTCCTTTTCTCCATATACATGTCTGAGCCTTGACTTGGAGTGTTTGATAAAGACAATCCCATTTATGGCTGAGAGCCCTAAAGTCTCTCTCTGCACATTGTCTAGTTGTGGGTCTCTGTGTTAATCACCATCTTCTCTAAGAAAACGCTTCTCTGATGAGGGTTGAGCAATACTCTGGTTTATGGGTATAGCAATATGTCATTAGGAGTCACTTTATTAATATGTTCCTTATCAGAATAATGGTAGTAGATTTTGCCTAAGGGACCATGGCCCTTTCATTATAGCAGTGTCAGGAATGGAATCTGTATCAAGGAGTACCTTAAGCCCAAACAAGAAGCAATTGGTTACACCCATAGCATTTGTCTCATGATTGCACCATGACACAAATCTTTCATACCTTGCATGTAGGTTGCTGATACAGGTCACAGGATTTGTAGCTGGGTAATATTGGTGATTATTTTTTTTTTCCTTTGAAGACATACAATGTAACTTCCAGCACCATGAGTGTTAGTCAATAGGAGTGGAGTTTTAGCTGCACACTAGTTTGACTTCTCCATGTGTAATGGCATAAATAAACTGAAGCTTCAATAATAGGGCCTTACCATCAGATCCACGCAGATTCCAAGCAAAGTCCAGCAAAGAGAATGGGAAGTAGACCTAAAGTCTACCTCTGGCCAAGAAAGTATTTACAATGGACACCTTCCAAGAAAGAAAAAAAATGAAACAAACAAACAAACAAACACCATGTTTTCCAATAGAGTGTCATTGGGTGTATCAGCCACACTTTAGGGCAGACCCCATGCCCAGCAGTTGGCCAACACAAAGCAGGCATCATGTCCTTGTATGTAGTTTTTGTTTTGTTTTGGTATTTGTGCCTTTTTGTTTGTTTGTACTGATTTTCTTTCTTTCTTTTTTTAAGAGACAGAGAGCAAGGATATAAAATTGAATGGGGATGGGGTAGGAAGGATCTTGGAGGATTTGGAATGGGAATAATATTACTAAAATATTTCATATAGAGAAAAATGGTAAATTGACGAAAGCTTAGACAGTGTACATCCTTTGCTTCTATTTGTTTAGATCTATTTCTCAACTTTTGTTCCTGTTTTAATGTGGAAGGACTGATCCCTGCAAAGCTTCTGTGCTTCCCATGAGTCAACAAGAAGGTGCAGTGGTGGTGGGAAGCTGAAGGAGGTAAGAAGAAAGAAACAGAGCCCCATACCCCGCCCTGCTCCTGTTGGTCTCAGATGGAGAATGTATTGGTGGTTGTTTCTCTTCTGAGGCTCTATTTGCACTTGACAGGCCAGCCACAGTTGTAATTTCCAACATAATTACCAGGATGACTGTAACACCTCTTCTCTTTGTCTAGCCAATCTGGGGTTGTGGCTCTGCTGCTAATCTCTGGGTTGCCTCACAGACTTCTGTTGAATCCTATGAAGGTCTAGCATCTGAGTAACTAATTCCTTGCATTAAATTCCCTTTGTTCTGAATGCTTAGAGTGGGTGTATTCTCATGGTTTAGCTCTGACTAATAAATATAGTTAGTAGGGGAATTATAAATAAGTGCAAACCTTTAAGGACAAAGAAGACAGAACAAGAAATAGCTATAGCTCTGTGATGTCAGTACAGTTTTGCACAACAGTAATGAAAAGAGGAACTGGATGGAGGTCAGTATTAGTAAAGCAGAGAAGGCTACACCCAATGTACCCGAGGAGGGAGACATCAGCAAAGGGCGTTGGAAGCCCTTTGGAAAATATTGGAACATCAGATACCATGGATGGTATTTAAATGGTATTTAAAGATTTTGGAAGTCTGTAAATGTCTCCTTGCTCGCTTCACTGAACTCCTTGTGACTTACTCCCTGAAGATTAAACTAGGACAGCTCCAGATTGGGAGTAGCAAAGTGGTCCCATGCTAGAGACACTGCAGTGCCGTGAACTTCTTCCTTCTCTGCCATACACAACGTTGAGTAAAAGAGAAAAAGAGAGTCACTGCCTAAGAAAAAAGTCAGGTGATTTAAATAAGCCCACTTTTAACCAACATAATAATGACATTTGTAGAAAACAATCGCGTGAAGAAACTTATAGAAACATCTTGGGAGAAATAATAATTGGCAACAACCAGGCAGAGGCTGAGGAATGAAAAGGAAAAGAAGCCAAGTGCAGGAAAACAGGTCATTGAGCATCTTTTAGCTCAGCAATAAACAACTGCATTGCCAAACAATGAAACAGACCGAGGAGGCTGAAGGGTATAAGTATCATGAATAATATTTAAAAGTGATAAGTTAAGACAGTGTGCTGAATTATTTCCTAAATCTCTTCTATTCCATGATCCCTGCTTCTGTGACTAATGAACCTTGATGTGCACTGGCATGCAGGTGCATAATCCCAATTACCACCTTCACTGGATATGACTTCCCCTATCCCTCCTTTTCTCCCTCGACACCTCCTTCCCTCACTCACTCCTTCTCTCCCTCCTTGTCTGTCTGTCTGTCCAAGTCTCTTCTTGTAAGGATCCAAAGCATATTGAATTTGGAGCATCCCTGACTTTAGTCTAACTGCACCATGGCTAATTATATCCATAGAGTCCCTGTTTTCAAAGTTTACCATTGGAGATTCCACACAGGACACGAACTGTCGTGGAAGCATGGTTAAAGCCAATGTCAGCATGAGCCTAACATTTAGAAATGTGGGAGTGGATTTTAAAAGAAGCAGCTAAAAGCCCAAAGTGTTTTATACATCTGGAAAGGAAACTAGTATGTGTGAGTGAGTGATGTTTCTTTGTATATGGCTGGGAATGAACATGAATGCCTGCAGCATATTGACACCTACGTCCTCACAATCAAAGGGCATGACCGTACTTCGACTTCTGGTTGGCTAGTTATGGTCATATGAGTAGTTCTGAATTATAAGTCTCAGCAGAAACAACATGAGACCATAGGGCTCTCCACTTTGTGCCATGTAGAGTAGAAACACAGTGAAGTGGAGATTCCAACAGCCTGAATGACTTCAGCAAGCACAGTGCATTGTTACTATGTCCTAAGTGGGTTCCATCTCCTAAATCCATGTGTTTAAATCCTGACCTCTCCAAGGTGTGAAGTGGTGAGCAGTTGGAGGCCCTCATGACTAGGGTTAGTGTCCCTATGACAGTGATTCCAGGTGGTATCTTGCTTCTTCTGCTATGTGAGTACCCAATGAGAAGGTGCGGTCTGTGAGTGAGGAAAGAGGCCTCCTCCAGAGGATAGATATGGAGCCTGTAGGTAAAAGAAACTTGTAGAAGCCAGATCCCATAACTGCAACTTTTCCTTTGATTACAAGGATCCAGTTTACAATATTTAGTTACGGCAGCTGAAATGAACTACGGCATCTATTCATATCAGGCATGAGGTGGGGATTAGGAAAAGATTCTGTGCTGTAATCGCCTTAGATTCAGGTCATTATACCTAACCTGACACAAGGGTTAGAGTATTGTTTAAATTCTATACAATGAACACTTACTGTTTTGATGAATCAAAAGGTGAATGAGACTAACTTAAGAAATGAGACAGGAGACCACTGGGCACTGGCTGCTCCAGCAGGCTGCTTTGTAACGATGTGTTCTCTAAGGGTAGCGAACTCTGAGTTGTTAAAGGCAGAAGTATTCATGCCTACACTGTTCTCAAACATGTCTCCACTTCCCTTTGGTATTCTGTTTTGAAGATCGGTACACTGAGTTAATCTTGAACTGTGGACATGGCTTATTTCCTGTAATATCTCATGTGCTGGAGGACAGTCATATAAAAGGGTTTACTTCACAAAGTCTACTCTTTGCTTTCTGACCTCCGCTGTATCTAGTCCTTTCCGTTGCTGAATGAAGAACGAAAGATGATAAACACTTATTTCCAATCCTTCAAAAGTATTTTTCCTCTCTGTCAATGATTATGTGTCACTTGGTATGAATGTATTCCTATTTCAACATGTTTTATGCTATATGATGTATTGCCTTGGAGTACTCTTTATGAAGAATGAGTACTTTATATTGTCCCAATTGGTTCTAGTAGACGGGCTTTATCCTGTTGAAACATTCAGAATGCCTCGTGTATCTGGTTGTGAATATATCTTAGTTGCTGTTTTTTAATTCCCAATATAAATAGTCATTCTATGTATAATTAATTCATTTATTTTAGTACTTGGACGATGATTTTCATCTTTCATTTTTGTTGATATTAATTTTTGTATATAATAACTATCAGGAAATGTGGCCATATTATGGTTAAAAAAATTGTTAAAATTAAATATTTTGGAAGTTTTAATTGGTGAAAGACCTTTTCAAATGCCACCAGAGACTGAATGGGAAGTACACATTTTGAAGCTGCCATTCTTATTAGCTAAGAACTTGAGGAAATTTAACCTGAGGAAATAACACATAATTTAAAATAAAGATTTAATGTAATCCTCCGAACCCTTTACTTCCTATAACCTCATAGGTTAGATTGAAAGCAGAAGTTTGCCTAGGTTCAGTCGTTGATTCTGTAGCAAGAATACCTTACAGTTAGATCTCTGTACTTCTAATAGAAAAAAGAAATACAGTAATCTTAAGAAGGTGTTCTTAACTAGCCTGGACCCCTGGCATCTCCAGACACTGAGCCACCAACCAGTCGCATACAGGAGCTGATCCGAGGCCCCAGACACATACACAGCAGAGGACTGCCTGGTCTGGCCTCATTGAAAGAAGATGCACCTAACCCTTGAGAGACTTGAGGCCCCAGTGAGTGGGGAGGCCTGGCAGGGTGGGGAGGGACATCCTCTTGGGAACAGGGTGGGAGGAGGAACAGGATGAGGAACTCTTAGAGAGCAGACCAGGAGGGGGAAAAAGACTGTACTGTAACAAATGATTAAAGATTTAAAAAAAAGTCAAAGACTCTTAGAAGAAGAGAAGAAGAAGAAGAAGAAGAAGAAGAAGAAGAAGAAGAAGAAGAAG
>JADRCH010000040.1:16216125-16256232 GCA_019843965.1 Rhynchomys soricoides | reverse complement strand
TTGATGTTCTATCTTTGCAGGTGTGACAAGTTGGCAAACAAGATTAACCACCACATCTCTGAACCTGTAATATGTATTCCTAGAATCAATTTTGCAATCGTTGAACTGTCTTCACATGAGCCAATATTACTGAGGAAGGGTTAGCATCCTGCTATAAATGCTTCTCCCAGTCTTCATCTTTTCAGAGAATCTCCTGGCCAATCACTCACACACCTTCAGGGAACACCAGACCCATTCCCATTCCTCTAGTCTCCTGCTGCTCTTCTCATTGTGCTTCCTGCTGTAGAACATGCACATTGAGCTGAGACAGCCATCTTGTTCAAGGTGACATAGGGGTATAGCACCCTACAGTAAAAGAAATAATACAAGTTGTACCTGACATTTTCTAGTTCTTGTTGTCTACCTCTGTTTTAGAGAAAAAAATCCATTTTCTTTAGACTGAAGATAAGCTGTGGTGGATTTACTCCTGTATGACACTGAGCCTTTTGATGTGTCTCCAACGGTATCCTGATCTTGCCATTGCATTCTGTCTCCTTGCTGAAGACTACCTGCAGGTAGACAATGCATCTGCCTGTTAATTTTCCCATCCTTGTCATTTTGCACAATGGGAGGCACTCTTAGATAAGCTAGTAAATATTTGTTGAATAAGTAAATCCATATTGATTGGAATCTGTGCATATGTTGTTATGCTAGCCAATCTTCAAAACAAAGTAAACTGGCAGCTATTTATTAGGTATTTACTTCACTGGTTTGAGCTTTATACAAAGAAGCAGATAAATGGGGAAATAGTTGTAAAATGGCATTGCATAAAGTCCAGGAAGTACTTGGATAGAGAATTGTAACAGAGTGCACATGGACAGATGCTCTGCTGGTATGTAAGTGTTAGCAGGATGCAAGCCAATCAGTATCTAATAAACTGACAGATGACTGTTGAGAACTAAGTGTGTAAAACATACTGTAGTGTGTGCTGAAGCCCATTCTGATACAGAACCAAGGGTGGTCTTCAAAGGTCACCACAGAAGGAACACAGTGAGCAAGGCAACATGCATATAGCCATGTTTCAGTAACTGATGCTGCTATTTAAATATTTTTGGTTCTGCATCAATTTAAGTCTTATATAATTATCTACTTTTTGTCCCAAATTGTAAACTCATCAAGGATGTATGTTATAGTAATTATAAAACCAATAATAGAAAATATAGGCAAACCTTTAACAATTTTAACTACTCTTGTACCAAAAAAAAAAAAAATTAACTGTTTTCACTCACTTCACCAAGAACCATATATATATATATATATATATATATATATATATATAAAATCATGTCTCAATGATATGGCTTTCCTCAGAACTAGAAGTAAAAAGCTATATCTAGGTCAATCTTCAGAAAGGAATGGACTGCTCTTGCTTTCTAGACTATTTAAATGTGTTTACTGCAGAGAAGTTGACTAACTTTTTAACCCCTCCCTTTATAACCTGGCCACAGAAAGGAGGCAACAGCAAGTGTGTCGCTACATCAGCAGCAGACAGCTCTACTATGGAATGTTCCATTCCCCCACTGGTAACCCTAACAGGCCTGAAGCACAGAGACCTGGGACCGGAAGTCATCCTATACCTCCTCACCCCACTCACTCTGCCTTCACTCTGAAGCTTCATAACAACATGCTTCAGTGACCCTTTTATAGCACAATGAAGGGACAAGGAAGACAAACTGAGCATCCCAAAGACGCCTTGAGCATGACTGATTAAAGGACACTGTTGAATGATCCTTTAGAGACGGTCATAATTTTAAGGATATAATGTTTTTACACTTTGGATCACAAAGTTTTACAAATTTATTCCAACTTATTTTGACTAAGTCAATTCATTATTTATTTTCTACAATTTGGTAATATATTCCAGTTACATAATATTAAAATAGAAATCGATTTCAGGTGCATTAAATATGTTGAAATAATCAGCTTGCTATACTTTGACTAATAATGTGACAATACATATGAACATTTGCCTCTCCATAACACATGCCTGTATCTAGAAGTTACTCAATAAATATTGAAAAGGAAGCAGAATTATGCAGTGATCGACTGCGATAACTTTCCTTTCCAGTAGTATGCAGAGTAGCATTTTAAGAATTTAGCATACTATAGTCCAGAGAATGCATGATAGTTTTATAAACTATGATAATACTTGCTTTTTAAATTTTACTTTTAGGTGATTGTGTTTGTATGGGAGCTAGTGTGATATTTTTATATGGTGACTCACTGTAAGAATTAACTAAAGTTAACTACTGGTTCATAGCCTTACACACTTAGCAATCTTACTAAAATCTAGTCTTCCAGCAATGTTAAACACACAGTGTTGGTGACTGCCACCACCATTTTGTGCAAATGATTGATCCAGTCCCATTTCATTCTTCTCTGTGTGGCCATTTATAAGTGGAACACTATAAGGGGAAACAGGTGCATCCTTTGTGTACTCTTGGCACCTCTGTCAAAAGTCATCTCATTATAAATGTGGAGGGTTGTTTATGGGCTCCTAGGCCTATTCCAATTCGTCTGCTTTTAGCCTATACTATGGTGTTTTAGTTACAACAGGTTGGGAATGGATTTTGAAGTCAAGTAGTATAGGAGTCCATGTTCTTTAAGGGAAGAGAACTGCTGGGATGAATATAGATATATTGATATATAGGTTATATATAAGGGGTTTATTAGATTTGCTTACAGGATGTAATCCAGCTATGGATGTCTCACATTGGAAAGCCTGAGAATCCAGGAGTTGCTCAGTCTATAATGCTGGTTGTCTCTGCAGTCATAATCTAGTGCTGAAGGACTGGAGGATTGGAGTAATCCTAGACGCTACTGGTCTTCAGTCTATGTTGCAATCCAAAGACACTGGCTTTATATGGTGAAGGAATGCCACAAAAACAGGATAGATAGACTGACCTGGGAGAGAGAAGACAGTAAAGCTTCCTTCCATGTCTTTTCATCTGGGCTGTCACCAGAAAGTGTGGCTGAGATTTAGAGTGGGTCTTTCTGTTTCAAATGATCTGATCAAGAAAATTCCTCCCAGGCGTGCCTAGTAGCTCATGTTTTAGTTGATTCCAGATGTGGTCAAACAGACAACCAAGGTTAGCCATCATGGGTAATAAGTTGTCTAGATTAATTCTTTTTGTATCACATTTTCTTGGTTATATGGGGCCTTTTATGGTTCCAGATAAATTTTAGGATTTTCTATTTCTCTATAAAGTACCATTAGTAGAGACTGAACTGAAAAAATTACTACTAATAGATACTGAGTTCGTGTTTGTTTTTTTAAGTAAAATGAGCTATTGCCATGAAAGCCTTGGTAGCTTGGTAGCATTTCAGGAAGCAGGAAACATCTCACCATTTCTTAGAGCTTCAGAACACTGCTGAGAACTAAGCAAGAAGTCCCTTGGTTACCAGGTCCACGTAAACCTTATGCTTTCCTTCTGTTATGCGAAAGAGTCTACTAAGTCTCTTCCTTGCTATTTTAAAATTAAATCCCACATTTTAATCTTACATTTGTATTCTGATATTCATTCTATTTCAAACATTTATTCACCTTATTTTGTGTCATATTTTTAAATCTCAAAGTGTTAAACAATTTTAAGATCTAGAGAGGATTGTGGAGGAATGGCTTCATGCTGTGCAAATTTCCAATTCAAAAATAGAACAGTTCCAGACAGAACTAGTATTTTTTTTTCATCTACTCTATTAGTCAAGCAAATCATTACAGCATCCTACTTGATAGCCTGCCCAGAAAATGCGGTAGCCCCACTGGATTATAAGCAATGTGAGTCTCATAAAGGGAAAGCAAATCTATCATGCTTCCCCCCAGTAACAGCTAAGGTGCTCTAGCATTGTGGTACAGTGACAGCACATTATGCACACTGAATTGGCCAACAAGGCAACAATTTGGTAAGTTGGAAAGATTTTATTGAGATTATGTGTTTGGATAAATTCCCCTCAATAAGTGAAAGTAAACCTTCCATATAGGTTTAGCATGAAAGTGTTTTTCCCCCTTTGGGTTTTTTTTTTAGAAGCTAACGCTGAGCAGTAGCTGTCAGCACATGATCACAGGGAATGCAATAGTTTCCACATTGCATTCTCTATACTCTCACAGTTTACAATCTCCCTGCCCTAAGAACGTATGGAGATGTACTTCAGGCTTAAAGACGTGTGGACCCTTTAACCTCCAGGACTTGGAGTTACATGTAAGAGAGTTAGATGCAAGGAAGAGAGAAAACTTTTACAGATGAGTGATCTTTTTTTCTTTTTCTTCAAGTCTCATTTTTAAGACAAAAGCAGATTGAAAATTATTCAACTAATGAAAATGTTTCTCAGCATTAATATCTTTTGGTTAATTACTTTGTGCCCAATTTCAGCTCAGTACAATGTGTTTTAAATGACGGATTGATACTTTAACAGAAAATATCTGCACTTCCTTCCCCTTGCTCCCTCCTTCCACTCTCTGGCAAATGTAACTGAGCAATGCTCCAAGAAAGCTCCATGTGCAATTAGATACAGGCTCCACTCCCAGGAGTGTTATTCCCTTGGTGAAAGCTAAGAGTTTTACACAATACAGTCAGCAATGCAAGGAAAAAAAAAAACAAGCTGTGGATTATCTGGCAGATGGTGAAACCTTTCTGGAGATGTACAAAAAAAAAATTAGCTTTAAAGAGAAATGAACACTAGAAAATAGAGGTTGCTGCTTGCTTTACAGATTATAAAATAGACACATGTAAAATCTGTAATCACTTTGTATATGGTATATGTAATAAATATCTGTGTTAATTCAGAGAAAGTTCAAAGAGGTTTTGGTTCTGTGAGGCATGGAAGAGAGGGCTACTTACAGTATGAACATCTGGTTTCTAGTCAGGTCTATAAACTCGTGCCCAGATCTGGGGAGTTTTCTGTAAACCAGAATGATAAATATATTTCTGGGAATCTCTAGCTTGAGAAGAGCTACAACCAGGCCTTGTGTTGATGCCAATGCCTTCACCCCTTTTCCTCACAGAGGAAGCTTGACATTGGCACCAGAAAAGTATTTGTATTAAAGAGATGGACAATTTGTGCTATAATGCAAGGTTTTTGTTTGCATGTGATCCAGAGAGCTGATTATCAAACAAATTCTAGCACATTCCTGCCAAAATCTATGCTGTGTTCAAGTAGACTTCAGATGATTATACAGAGAGAAACAGTGCTTTTTCTAAATCTCCAATAAGTCTTTATCATTGCTTGCATAAGTTCTCACAAATACCAAAAAGTCAATCTGAAATTTATACTATTTGTTTAGCATAATTTACTAGAAATATTGCGGTTTTATATCAAAGTTTTAGTTTCTAAGGAATTTTCAACCCTGCAATCCAAGCACCACACCTTCAATTTCTTTACTACTCCATTATGCAGATGCTTCTAGTATTTTGACCACAAAGAGACACAAATGATAGCAAACAAATAATTTCATTTCGTTTCTAAAGTGTGAAACCCTTACAGGAAGGGAACATCAGTTAACTTGTGTTTACAGAATCTCTCTAAGAGAATTTAGACTTTTAGGTCCTCAGCAGTTAATGATTTCTTTCTATAAGTCACTGACACCGATTGCCATGAAAGGAAAGGCAGGCTGCAGTGGCAACAGTTTCCCTTCATCCCAAGTAGCATGACTTCTTGCGGTCATATACAGCACGGTACAGTGAATTATTTCTGGTTTTGAAACATTTACTGCCATATGCTTTCCCTGATGCTGAGCCAAGATTTCCTCCATTTCATTAATCACACTTATCTTTATGTGTTAACTCTTAATTTTATATTTGTTGAATGACCTGGAACCAATGCTACACAATTTACTTCTGAGCTGTTATTTCAAACCAGACTCCATGTCAAGCTCCCATAAGGTCCAACTTACTAAGTTATTCTAGGTTATTCCACAAACCACATTCCTGTCAAGGTCTGACTTATGGAGGAAGAGAAAAAGCTGATGCAGTTTTAAGGACTTCTTACATTTACACAATCAACATAGAATAGGTTCAGCTATACAGGATTTCTACTGTGTCAATTAATTTAGCCAATTTTTATTCTGTATGAACAACTCACAAAAATTAAAGCATCCTTTATGCAGCTACCAACTGAACAGCATTATTTGAACATTAAGAGTAAACTCTATACAAGAGGGAGATATTTTATAACACAATTATTTACCTGCAGTAGCATTCACTATGTATATCACTACTGATAAAAAATATCGACTAAATTGAAATCAATGCTTGAATTCAGTTTAATGTTTCAATTCCAAGCTCATTAGGCAATGTTTACCTCTGTACCTTCCCCCTAACCAGTGCAGTGGGATGCTTCCTTGCTACTGTAGAGGTAATATGATTAATATCAGTTTCTAAGTTATAGGGGAAGTCTTGCCTAGGAGGGTTTTTATTCGATATACTCTGAGTTTCTACTCTGAATATGGTGCAGTTCTAGATGTTGGTTCTACTTGTTTCTATTTTATTGAGGACTGGGAAGAAAATTCATCAAATAAGCATGAGGATAGGAAGAAGACATCAGAGAGAGTGTATGAAATAGCCCTTGCTAGGAGTTATGAGGGAGCTGAGCCAGGAAAATGTAGGATAATCATTGGGCAACACCAGGGCCTGAATATCTATGCAATTAGTGCAATTCTACCAGAAATGCTTAGTCATGTCGGTGAAGACTCAAAAAGAGTAGGAGTAACTCAAGATGAGATTTTGCCAAATGAATATGAGAAAGAGAAAAGACAAAGCTTTAATGCCTGAGTACTAAACTTAAGCTGGATGAAGGACATGAGGGTGTGACCTTGGAGCACTAATTAACCAGCATCTAGGTACTAGGAAGAGGAGAGGCAGGAAGAGATGCAGTTATTGTTAGGAGTGATTGTTTATAATACTTTTATTAATATACAGTAGTGCAGTCTTGGTTTTTAAAATTTATATCTCCTGTATCATCCACACTTTTAATAAAAATGCTGGCAGACTAAACTTTGATTGATAGTAACAGGTATGTGAAAACAACGACAGGAATGGAAAATAACCCAGCACTCCCAGAGCTGGGTTCAGGAGATGCTCTTCTTGGATTGAACTTGCTCTTCAAGTGTCCTGTGAATCTATTTAACTGAAATCCTATAAAGACCTGAAAATGTATATGCCTGAAAAAATTTTAATATAGACATATAGAAGTGGAAGAAATTCAAAGTACAGAATGAAGCAATTGAATAAGCAAATGCAGAAGTCCAAATTCTAAGAATTAAAATACAGCCAGTTTGGAAGAATTATAATCTATTTTGAAGCAAGGTGGTATATTAGTGAAGTATATTTTAGTGAATTTAATTAATCCCTGTAAGAAAGACATTTCAAGGTTTTATCAAGCATTTTACAATGTGTCTGCACGAAAAGAATCTCTTGAGATGGAGATGAAAACTCTGACAATCTGCTCTGGAATACTGCAGGGTAGCCAAGGAGTGGGAAGGCACAGATAAACTGTTCCCAAGGGTGTTGTGAAGTTTATTAAAAGTACATTGATATTGAATTCAGATTTCACCATAGGAGACTGTGGTTTCCGTGTACACCCAGCGCCTGTATCTAACCACCAGTGTGAAATGCAAAGATCAGTATTTCTGCCATGACTCTAGGTTATGTGTTATGATAAATTTCTTCTACATGTGGAAATTCTTAAAGCATTTCTTAAAGCAGCATGTGGAAATTCCTAACTGAAAACAATTCCACCATGGTTTCTCAGGATGCTGCATTTCCTGGCATCTTTTGTATGTTGGCACATAACTAAAGTCTTGGCCACAAAATGTGGGAGATAGAACCCAAGGGATTGGTGAGTTTTCCTGCTCAGGGAGTGGTGGCTTTTTTCCCCACCTTTTTTCCTACATCGGGCCTGTGAGTTGGGATGAGAGGACCTTCCTGGTCACAGGTGGCTTTAACTGAGGTGCCCTTACTACTGAGCTACTTGGGGAGGCTAGAGAGGAGGTGTTGGCACCATGGACAGCTCCTGTTGAGGCACCTCATGTGTCAGCAGGCTAAGAAATTGTTCCTATCATGACAGATACAACTATTTTGACAGCTGCTTTGGTGATACCTTACAGCAGACACAGGTTGCAGCCAGAAGGAGGGTCCACAGCTGTGATAACTCTTGTTGCACGCTGCTCAGGGACTACAATAAATATATACAAGTTTATTACCAGAATAATCTCGAAACACATCCCAATGATCAATAAAACTAAGGCAATTTATAAATAATTTGCATACAAAATGGGCTTTTATGATTTTCTTGAATATGAACATAACAGCGCTACTCCAATTTCAAATTATCATTTGAGAATAGAGGGGGTGTCTTAGGGTTTTACTGCTGTGAACAGACACAATGACCAAGGCACCTCTAAAGGAACAACATTCAATTGGGGATATGAGTCTATGGTGGCCATACCTAAACATAGCATAATGCAAAATATATTCAGTCCAACTTCAAAAGTCCCCGAAGTCTATAGCAGTCTCAACAATGTTAAAAGTCCAAAGCTCAAGGTCTCTTCTGAGAGTCATTCAACTACTTCACTATAATTCCCAAAGCAAGACAGGAAACCAGCTGGGCAAACTCCAAACTCTACATCTTCATGGCTGATGTCAAAGTAGTCTTGAGATCTCCACCTCCTTTTACACCTTTGTTGACTGCAACAAATTTCTTTCTCCTGGGCTGGTTCCACTCCTTGTTAGCAGCTTTCCTCAGCATATATCCCAAGGCTCTGGCATCTCAAACATATTGGGGTCTCCAAGGCAGCTTCAACATTACAGCTTCTTGTTCCAATGTCTGGGATCCACACATGATCTTCTGGGCCCCTCCTAAGGGCTAGCATCATTTCTACAGCTCTGCCCTCTGTAGCACTCTAAGATCAGGTTGATCCACTCCATTGCTGTTGCTGTTCTTGGTGATCATTCCAAGGTACTGGCATCTCCAATACACTGGAGTGTTCAACTGCAACTGGGCTTCACCAATAGCCTCTCATAGGCCCTCTTTATGGTGCCAAGCCTCAACTTCTTTGCATGACCCCTTCAGGCCTGAGCCAAAAACTGCAACTTAGGCTGCACCTTCACCAATGGCATTCCCTAGCTTCTCAAAGTGCCAAGCCTCAGATGCTCTCCACGACCCCTTCACACCTTCAAAATCAGTATGACCTGGTGATTCTTACTCATTACCAAGTCCAGCAAACACATGAGGTACAACCTTGGCTATCTCCTAGAACACAGGCCTCAGCTCCATTTCACTTCCTGGTGCCCCTTTAATACTTGAACCGTGTATTTAATATTTCCCTTGCTCAGCTTGCTGTGCTTGTTCAGAACACTTTTCATGAGACTTGACTAGAGAACAAGGTCTCTGCTGGGCTTTTATGAGACTTCCTTTGGCAATGCAATTTATATTAACCTCTTTACCTTAGCTTTGGGTAGATTCTTCAGACAAGGGCAAAAGGCGTCATCTTCTCTACCAATATATCACAAAACCAGTCTTTTGGCCACATATTAAAATTATTCTACTCTGAAACCTCTAGAGCCAGGCTTCCACAGTTCAAATCATCCTCAGCAACAATTCCTTCCAATTCCTACTAGGATGGTTCATTAAGCCCAACTTAAAGTGTTCCACTACTTTCCAAATCCAAAGCCACCCCCACCCCCACCCCAAAAAAATAGTCAGGCCTATCACGGCAATTCCCCAGTCACTGGTACCAGCTTCTGTCTTAATTAGGGTTTTACTGATGTGAACAGACACCATGACCGAGGCAACTATTACAAGGACAACATTTAATTGTCTGGCTTACAAGGTCAGAGGTTAAGTACATTTTTACCAATGCAGGAACATGTCAGTGTACAGGCAGGCATGGTGCATGAGGAACAGAGAGTTCTACATCTTCATCTGAAGGCTGCTAGGAGAAAGCTATCTTCCAGGCAGCTAGGATGAGGGTCTTAAAGTTCACTCCAACAGTGACACACTTCCCCCAACAAGGACACACCTCCAAACAGTACCATTCCCTGGGACAAGCATGTACAAGCCATCACAGGTGGTTACCTTTCCCACCTCCAAAGAAAATGGAATCATTACATATCTCCACATTCAGGGCCAGAAGGATCCAAGGGTTCACTTAAGCCACAGGTATACCCATTCTTGCCTTGGAACGAGTTTGAGAGTCCAGAATGGAGCTGAAGGCAGGAGGGAGACTGAAACTCCCTGTGGCAGGTCTGCCTCTCAGGTTATACAATGACATAATAACTAAAGGGAACAGTGAGTCTAAAAGGTCATTATCAGAATACAAAAAAATCTTTCCCGGTGCTGCAGCTTAATCTAGTCAGTATTTGTTTCATGCAACTTCACACTCTAAAAAGAACTACCCAGTTTTAAAATTCCAGAGTGAACACATTGTTGTTTCACTGGTGAGAAATAGAAAGAGTTTGTATGACATACAGATAATCCATTCCAGCAAAAATCATCTGTCAAGACTCGTGATGTTTGAGACAAAATTCAACACAAATTAGTTTAAATACTAAAGCAGAATCTGCTGCTTCATAATTGAAGTTAAGAATATGTCAAGGGTGTTTGGCTCTCAGAAGTCCTCAAAACCTCCCTCTCCTTTGTCTTGGCTTGTTTTGCACTTCAGGTACAGTGCTTCCTAACACAGGGGTACATGCATCTCAGGGACCCGCAGTTCCTATCTTGAGTATCTATCTCAAGACAAGACACAAGGGGACTCGTTCTGTACTGGCTCCAACAGAAAATGTTCTCGAAAAGCTCTAGCTGGCTCACTTTAGTCACATTACTCTCTCTGGCCAATCACAATGGCCAGCCCATTGGAAGGGAATGTCTGACTGGAGGATCTTTTGTGTCTCTGGATGGATGACAATAGTAGAGTTTAGGTTTTATATCTCCATGTAATACTTTTCAAAAATCTGAAAAATGACGAGATTGTGTTTGTGATATTTAAGTAACATTCTTCAAATTTTATGTAAGTTTTGACCCTAATTAACTGACTCTCCACAATCCTAATGATGCAAAAAAAAAAAAAAAAAAAAAAGGTATTAGGCAGAATTGCTGTAGTATGTCTTAAAAATCACTTTCCTGCTTGGGGCTCTAGTCTATAGTTTGGTTATTCTATATTCCTGTGAGGTTAGTAAGTTGGAAAGGAAAGGAAATGACTCAAGTTTTAAATGCACACGCACTTCATAAGATGATATATGCTAACTGATGGATAAGGCCAGCTGACCTAAACTTATAATTCTAATAGTAACATATCAGGAAAGGTGTACAGAAACAGGCGGACACAAACCCTGGCAAAAGTTTACCAGAATAGTTGTGGGAGCCATTGCAATGGGACATTGTAATTATTAAACTGTAAACTGCTTCCTGCAGGGAAAACACAGGTAACTGGCTGCACGTTACATCCACAGTGCAATTTGGCATAGCATCTTGCATAAAAGTGTATCCCAAACCACTTTACAGAAGTTAAATTTCCATTCTCCAGCCAAGATATGCTATACATTACAGAACATCTGTGTGCAAACACTGCCTCATGGAAAAAAAATCCAAAGCATGAGATCATAAGATGAAAATCCAAAGGAAAATTTAGGAGACAGAAGTACTAGGCAATAAGAAAGAAAAAAGAAAAATGATAAGACTGGAACCTTGTTGGCAAGGATGTGGAGAAAGAGAAACACTCCTCCATTGCTGGTGGGAATGCAAGTTGATAAAACCTCTCTGGAAATCAGTTTGGCGGACCCTCAGAAAAATGAACATAATACTACCTGAGGACCCAGCTATTCCACTCCTGGGCATATACCCAGAAGATACTCCAACATGTAATAAAGATACATGTTCCACTATGTTTGTAGCAGCCGTATTTATAATAGCCAGAAGCTGGAAACAACCCAGATGTCCCTCCACAGAGGAATGGATACAGAAAATGTGGTACATTTCCACAATGGAATACTACACAGCTATTAAAAACAATGACTTCATGAAATTCGCAGACAAATGGATGGATCTTGAAAATATCATCCTGAGCGAGGTCACACAGTCACAAAAGAATGAACATGGCATGTACTCACTGTTAAGTGGTTATTAGCCCAAGAGTTCGAAATACCCAAGAGTCACTTCACAGCAACAGTAGGGCGGAGTGTGAGGTCCCAGATGGAGGACTTGGAGAAGGGACTGAAGGAGCTGAGGGAGTTTGCATCCCCAGAAAGGTAGCAACAGTGGCAACTGGCCTGACCCTCCCCCCCCCCCCACTCCTGGAGACTGATCCACCAACCAAAGAATACACATGGAGTGACCCATGGTGCTGGCCACATATGTGACAGAAGAGGGTCTTGTTAGCCATCAGGGGAAGGAGAGGCCCTTAGGCCTGAGGGTATTAGATCCCCCAGTATAGGAGAATTCCAAGGAGGGAAGACGAGAGTGGGTTGGTGGGTGGGTGGGTGGGTGGGGAAATACCCCCACAGAGGCAGGGGAAGGCGGAGGGAATAGGGAGGTTCCAAAGGGGAGAGCTGGAAAGGGGAAAACATTTGAAATGTAAATAAAGTAGAAAAAAAAAAAAAGACGGGAACCTTGTTGAATAAGATTTATAAATGAGTTAAAGGCACATCAGCCACTTTACTCTGAACTCTCAGCTCCTTCTCCAGCACCTTATCTGCTTGCATGCCACCATGATGATGGACTTTCTGAAGCCGTAATCCAACCCCAATCAAACGTTTATAAGAGTTTCCATGGTGTCTCTTCACAGCAATAGAAACCCTAAGTGAGTCATTGGTACAATTGTTCTAAATAATCCAAAGGAATAGAAGAAATTGTGTAAATAAAAACAAGTATGAGGTCAAGGATGATAAACAACCCAAATAGCGGTCAAACTGAAGTGGTCTGAAGATAGTCTTCGTTTTTATGGGATAAAGGCAATAAAATACCAAATTTCAAATCAGCGTGAACGACTGAAAAACAATGGGAGGAATGTGTATATTGCTTTAGCTTCATGTGAATAAACAGCATATGCTACATTAAAAGATGGTATTTCATAAAATATGAACATAATATCAACTAGGTCAAATACTTTTAGAATCCTCACTGACTTTTGTTTTCCTTTCTTTTTAGACTATGTCTTTTTGTCCTGCCTGTCCCGGGACTCACTGTGTAGACCAGGCTAGCCTCAAGCTCACACAGATCCACCTGCCTCTATCTCCCAAGTGCTGAGATTAAAGATATGAGCCACCATGCCCAGCTCCTCACTGGTTTTTAAGAAGCTTTAAAATATTAGTTTATGTTTTATTTTAAGCATTGAAGTACCAGTTGATTGAAAATTATACCTAAGAAATTATAATTAAGAGAGTTTTATGCTCTTTTACTTCATTCATCAAATGAAATCCTGCTATTATATATACATATATATATGAATATATAATAGTAAATATTTAGTATATATATATATATATATATTTTACTAGCAGGATTTCAATATATATAAAGAGGACCAAGTTCAAATGTTCTCTAGCACTTTAAGAAAGAAATTTGAACATTTTACTTAAACACAAATAAATACCAAATACTTAAAGTGATTTATGCTCCCATTACTGATTTTTAACATTGTATATTTGAACACTGTACATACATGTGTTGAAATGTTACACTGTTCTTACAAATATGTTGAGTTGTTGTGTCAATTAAAATACAACTATTTTTATTTTAGTTTGCTCCTAAATTAAATATCAGTCAGGAAGATATCTTTTAGAAGCCAAGTTCTAAATTCTGAATGTGAACTTGAAGCATTAGTTTCTGTCTCAGGTGTCATCTATATGGTGCACTGCTCTTCCATGCGGTGTATGTGAAGGAATTTAAATTCAATGAAGACTGTGACTAAGCATTTAGCAAATGTGTCATATAACTAATCAAACCTACACAATTCTTTCAGGGGATATACTTTTGCATAGTGAAGTTTTCCACGTAATGATCTGATTTAGTGCACATGTCTTCTGCTCTCTGTTTGGCATCTACCCATTTAAATTTGACAGGTATCAGATTTTGATTTTGTGACACATATAATAATTTGAAGAATAAAGTAAATCCATAAGAATAAAGTAAAGCCAAAACTTTCCAAAAAGTCTTAGATATTAAGTGGGGTTGTTTAATGATTGGCATGATTGGTAAAGGAAAGTGAAAATTATAGGTATTTTGGTAGATTTGGGGATTTAGCAGTGAAAGACATATATGCTTACATGTACATATATAATAAGTAAGTTCTGATATACTGAGTACAGTTACATTTTTCCTTTGCTTTATACAGTTCATAGTGTTTTTAAAATTCATGTTCTTTAAAATTGTCATTGGTTTCTTAAAAGGAAAACCAGTCAGTGTGGGAGAATGGTTAAACTGTCATCTGTTTAAGTGGGCATAAAAACCGTCCTGAATTCAGAGCCTAACATATGGTCTACCAACAGCAAACAATGATTTTTCTTAAAATCCTGATTTTTTTATTTAATCCTGAATCTCCCTGGACAGCCATGAGAAGCTTTTCAGGGATTATTTTGATGAGGGCTCCAACTGGATACTGAGTAGGCCTCCCCAGCCCCAGCTGCACCTGTGCCCAGACACTTGTGTGCTTGTAGCGCAGTCAGAGTTGGAGGTAATTGTTCAGCAGGTAGGTAAGTGCTTCCCTCTGAAGGCCGCACCCCCAAAGGGATCCTCCTCAAGGTTGCAAACACCAAATAATAGACTTAACATTTAAATACCTAGAGGCCCCACACATACAGCACCAATATCCCATACACAAATCGAACATATCGCACATTAGTGTAACTACTTTACGCTTATCTGTGACTTGCTTACAAATAAATGAGACTCAGACTATGGCTATTTTATTTGCCCTTACCAATTACTCAGGGTCACCGCTAATCTACTCCTCTGACAGCTGTCTGGCTACCTCCCCAGTGGTGCACCCCAGGTACTCGCTGTTTCTCCTGGCCACGTGCGCAGCATACATCTTCCCTCACGGTGGCTTCCCCTCTCTCCTCCAGCTAGGTCACTCCAAACCCACTTATCTCTAATGCCTGTAGACAATTTTATTTAACCCGTAGTTTTAAATCAAGGAACAAGGTTTGCACAACCAAAGTTTGAAAATATGAGAAGTCACTCGAGGGCCTCGCCCTTCAGGCATAGAATTTAGCATTACGATACACAGCAGCAGACCAAACCTTATCGACAAACACACACACCACATTCAAATTCACACCATAAATACCTATACTACACATACTACGTACGTCAGACACAGCACACCACACATGTGCATCCTCTCTATGCATACTGTACATATACCCCATACAACACACACATACATTATACACACACACACACCACACATCATGTGTGTACTACACTTACTATACATGTACATATCACCAGTATACCACACGTACCACAGCACACATACATACCACACACATACATACGAACATGCATACAGGTTCTGAATCGTGAGCTTGAGTAAAGTTTCTGATTCACCTGTTCAGAGGTTCTTAAGTTATGGCTGGACTTTGGAAAGACGAAAATGTCTACTTCTAAAACATATATGTTGTTTATTTTGGGAGTTTTGTTTTAAAGGATTTTTTCTTATGACAAGAGACGTTTTGACACTTTCTCCAAAAACTTATGCCCCTCGAATGCTTAGTAATTATTCACCTCCTTTCAGTTTATTCCTCTAAATGATCGTAAAAATAATCTCTGTCCTATCCCTCTTACGGGAGCTGCTTGGGGGAAGCCATTGTCACACACATGACTTCACCAATACCCTTCCTTCACCAACAAGCTTTTAGTAGGTGTTTTATCACAGCAACAAAAAACTAGCTAGTTCAGGAGGGCTATGAATGACATGACTCCTCAAAAGAAGACAAGTGATTCTGAGTTCACACAGATGACACAGTATGACCAGAACTGGTCACATGATAGAAGATAATGTGCAGGGGAGGTCAGAAGAGAGATACAGATCTCCTGGAACTGGAGTTACAGTTGTCTGAGAGCCTCCTGAAGTAAGTCCAGGCAACCAAAGCACTGAGCCACCTCCCCAGCCCCCAAGATGTGTTCCTTTCAAACAGAGTTTGTTTTTAATATTGAGAATGATTTTTCATACTGAAACAGTCAGATTTTTCTTTTCCTTTTAAAAATCTGAATATCTGGCTTCCTTGAGCATCTGCCTCTAGGATGATATTTCTCAACCTGTGAGTAGTGATGCCTCTGGGGGTCTAATGAGTCATAAAACTTAGATATTTACATTATAATGTATCATAGTAGTAACACTATAGTTATGAATTAGCAATGAAAATGATTTTATGGTTGGGGTCACCACCACATGAGGAACTGCATTAAAGGGTTGGTTGCAACATTCGGGAGGCTGGGAACCACTGCTCTAGAACAAACGCTTGAATGAAGCTCAGCTGAGCTCTCCTCACTCAAACCTGGCTATCGACCTGTTTTTCTTTGATGATTTTTTTTTTTTTTTAACTTTTTCTCTGTTTTTATTCTTAGAAAATTCAAACATAAAATGGTAATATTATTTTTTATTTTGGGGGAAGTAATAAGGGTGGAACATGGACATTCAGGATTGAGAAATGGATAGGATTGGGGTGCATGATGTGAAATTCCCAAGGAATCAACAAAAAATTATATTAATAAGAAAATATTCAGTCAATGAGGACAACTGTCTACATTTCCCGCAGACATTGTTTTTCTCATGGGTGAATTCTTGTCCTGCAAAAAAGAGTGTCCTCTATAGGAAAAAAATGGCAAGATCCCTGACATGATTCCAAGATCCAAGGAAGAGACAGGTGGTGTGGTAAGGTGAGCACTCTACACTGGGAAGTGCTGGCCACAGTTTATAGTTGATGGTGGACAGGTTCACGTATTCAAAGACATAGGTGGAATACTTAAATATTGTTTGGGAGAACCTAAGTGAATTAGCTACTAATTCAAGGATTACAGTAGATGTGGGAAGGCCAAGTCTTCTCTGGCATCTATGAGGAGGAGTACTGTGAAGATTCGGTGGTGAGTGACAAAGGCCCGTGGAGTTCCCTTTGATCCAACATTCCTGTTACTAGGGGCCCCCAACCCAGGAGAATACTGCTATGGAATTCAGCAAACGGGAAATATGGCACACGAAACACCATTTGAATGGGAAAGTTATCCGTTACCACTTAACATCTTCCTAAAACACTGGTTCAAGACACTTCATTCCAGGCTCTGCTGTTTCCTACAGTCGGTGGTACTACAGCATGGAAGACTTTGTCAATGACACAGATCTACAAAAGGCTTCAGTTTACATGGTAATTACTACACTAAAACCCAGGCTGCATCATGCACTATACCTGGCTCAGCACAAGCTCTGTGGAAAAACAGAGGCTAGACCCTTACTTCGACAGGAGGACCTGCAGGACATTTTTTCTAAACCTAATTGCAGGGACCATTTGGGTTAGAGCAAGGTTGCACAATAAATCTGCCACTCTTGGGGGCCGGCGTTCTCAATGCATATTGAACCAATCTTTCTCCTGTGAAACTGTGTAAGCTAGATTCGGTGCCACCGTAGTAAAATGCTCCTCAATAAACTGTTTTCACGAGAAAGTTTGCCCACTCATGTGTCCCAAAGCTGTTGTAATCTTCATTGTTGAAGCTGATCTAACAGCAGGGACATTATTCTATTTCTTGACATGTTTAAAATTCTCTGATGAATAAAGCTAACAGCTCATGGTTGCTTCAACTGTCACTTGATTATCCCAGAGGGATTTTTCCTCTCATTTTTTCTTTCTTCTTCTTTTCTTTCTTTTTATTTTTTATTTATTTATTTTTTTTTTTGTCTTTAAAATTGGCCTCCTAGTTTGTTTTTAACTACCTTGAACACAGAGGTCTGAAGGGGAAAACAGATCAAAGATCAGCTTGCAACATAAAAAGCAGCTGTAGTTAATTAAAAGCAAATGAAGGACATCTGACCAGAGCCTTTATGAGCCGCCTTGTCACACATTCAACAGTCTATAATCTCTGTGACCTTGTCCCTTGGTCCTGAACTGTCGCCAAACCTGAGAATTGGATATGTTTCAAGTTATATACTATAGACAAATGGAGAGAGGGGAAGAATGTCCAGGGTGTGGCTTGAGAAAGAGGAAATAATGTGGAGATGCGTTTGCTCGAGTATTGTCTGCTGAGATGTGACAGAACGACCATGTTTCTGTTAGAGCAGAGTTTCTCTTCAGGTTGGAACGGACAGCTTTGTTTCAGAGAGATAAAGGTAATAAACACCTGGAAGGTAAATATATACTTTGGTATGATTTGAACGAACTTGAACTTGAACTGAGAATACTTTGGCATATCCATACAGTTTTATAAAAATTGCTTCTACTTTAAAATCCTTAAAATCAAGAAGTATTTTGGCGCTGTGACACTTTTTGCAGATGGCCAAGGAGTCTGACTGCCGTGTACAGTTGATGAAGTAAAAGGTCTGACTTCTGGCAAATCAGTTGATCCCTGTCAACACCAGTAAAAATGGCTGTCAGAGTCCATAGTGGCCCTTAACAATGAATCTACAGAATGTATTAGAGAAAAGTCCCAACCCCCACTGAGAGTGGACAACTCCTGCCTCTGACTATCCAGCCTACTAAAGAACCACACATACCCTATCTAACAGCCACTTTCTCTTGGGTCTGGGTGTTCTAGAGACTGAGTATTCTAGAGAACATGCCCCACTTACTGAAATACTGTAGAGGGCATGAGAAATCAACTAGGGCATACTTTTGGGTTTTTACCATGCACCTAGATGTGCAGTGTATAACAGATCAAACGTCCATAAATATTTAAAAGCTAGCTTACCGTTACCCTCCACATTGTGTCCAAGTTACCCAAGTCAGCTGTGAAAATCTGAAGGAAGCACAAATAAAAACCATCACTTCTGCTGTGCTTTTTTTTCCCCAAAGAAACTTACCAGTCTGAACTAACACAAAGTTACCAACCTGGCCATCTGTAGCATATTAAAAAGGTACTGCCACTGTTTCAAACATTGTGAGGCCCTATAAGATTGCATTTAGCCTGTGGCATACAATTTTATGTACTCTAAAGTGGCAGTTTTTTTGTTTCTGGAAAGAATGAAGCCTCAGGTGGAACCAAGAGTGGTGAACACAGGAGCAGCTTGGTCTGGACGATTTTGTCTTAGATGTTGCTGAGCTTGAATATGTTTTCTCGTCCCAAGTTCACATCAGCATTCAATCACTGTTGTGATATTATTTTGCAGTGGGGTCTAAAAGGTGGAGAGGCTCCACTGCTATGGGGGCAGTGGAGGTACGGATTCATATGAGAAGTGAGGCAGAAAGGATGGGTTTATGAAGCAGAGAACAGCGGATGCTGGTGCTGGTGCACTGAACAACAGCCTGGGGTGTCATCGACACACTCGCTCGTGGGAACACGGGGGATGACGAGACTGTTGAGTACCAAATAGTAAGATCCATATTTGAGAGACATGTTTATGTCACGATCACCCAGGCCCTGAGAGGGGATGAGACTATGGAGAATGAGTTTGCAAATGAGAGGTAAAGATGGCCCAAGACAGAACTCCAAGGAACACCAATGTCTTGGCATGATTTGCTATTTTTTTTCCTGCATTTTTAGAAAGGCATATTAATCTGCAACATTTGTCCAACTTCTAATTAAAAGCTGCCAGCTAATGGATTCAGCACCCCACAGCTCACATTCAGCAAGAAAACCTTTCAGATTCTCTCCCCCTATTCCACTGACATCCAGAAAGTACGATGGCAAATTGAAAAGACTAGTAATCAAGATACATTCATTTTTTTTTAAAAAAATTGTCTTCTAAATTTACCAAGTAAGTGTTCAGGGCCTCTTACATACATCTGACAAACCACCAGCCAAGCAGCAATTGTTAATTATAGCACGAAACAAAAGAAACATAGACATTGTAAAAATGAAAGTGCAATACAAAGTCTCCTAGATGGCGTCCTATGACAGTTTGAAGGAACTGTGGTTTGCTTTTCTTCATGAACAGATTTCTCTATGTGAGCTTGAATGCTGGGAAGCGGAGCTCCACTGTGTAGCTTGTGGTTGTGAGATACCCACATCTGAAAGTCCAACCGTCAGCTGGCTGGGTATTTCTGACTGCTACATTCTCTTATTTGGAAAGATCTAATGAATTGACTCAAATATTACTTCAGTATAAAAGTAGGAGGCAATAAAAATACAGAAATCATCTGGGATTTTAAAGAAATGCAAGAGATATTTCTCCATAAAATATAATAGACCACGAACTGGGGAATTCACCTTTTAACACCTTGACTATTAGTATCTGTGATGTATTAAAATATAAATGGCCTTTATCATCAGTGAGCAGTCTGGATTTTACAGGCATGGAAAAGAAAAGCCTGGATGCAGGAGATACTATCTGGGGTGGTTAGGTGGAGGTCTTCATCTGTACTGCCAGGTATCACTCTCATAGAAGGATTATAATATAGATAGTTTTGAGCCCAATAAGGAGACTTTTGTAAAATTAACTTCATTAAAACGGTTGTGGCCTCAAGTTGGGAAAGAGTGGTGGATATGGAGAAAAAAATGATTAGGTGGGAAGATATTAAAAAGTCCATAGTTTGAGGAATAATTCTGAGGTTATTACCTATTTCCCAGGCACATTGGGTAGACATAGTTCTTTATTTAGTGGTGTGGGATGGTGTGAATATGTGTGTGTGCATGTATGCATATGTGTGTACATACATGCATGTGTGTATGCGTGCTTTTGTACATGCACATATATGTGTGTCTGTGGGAGTGTACAAAAGTGTGTGTGTGTGTGTGTGAATATTCATGTGCTGAGGGACACTCACTGTGTCAGAGGATAACTTGCAGGAGTCAGTTCTCTCCTTCCATCCTGTGAGTTCTAGGAATCACACTCTGGTTGCCCTCCACAGCAGTGAGCAACTTTTGAGCAGACATTTTTGATCCCAAAGAGTGTCTATATAAATATTAATCATTTCTTAACCTATGTTTGTGTCCCTATCATGAAGAGCTAAGAAAGCATTGGTTGGTGGCTTATTTTGGAATTATAGTCATCTCTTCATTGAGCAGCCTGTCAGGAAGCTAATGATCTGTAACCAGGAATGATCAGTGAACCAGGAAAAGCATTTTAAACTTAATTCCTTCTAAATTAATTTTTTGACAGTTTCATATGTGCATGAAATATATTCTGGTCACACTCTTTCTTGTATCATAGGTACATCCAAGGTGCTTTGTAAATTCTGATTTTTTTTTTCTTTTGCTCTGAATGGATAGTATCAATCTCACAGAATGTTATCTGTCTTACAGTGTGAGATTTTTATCCCATTAATGTAGTGTGGTGGACGATTTAGTGGTTTTCAATATAACCAAAAGAAAGAAAAATCCTACCCTGTTAATTTTCTAAGAATGATCATTTCATAGATACGTTTTAAAAGCCTACCTACCATCTGTTGTCATGAGATAAAGATACTGTAGCTAAGCTGCAATTTCTTGTCACTCCTGCAAGCACTGCTACCAGTCGCGATTCTGTCCCTATGTCTAAAACTAGTATTCCCTCCACTACTAAACCTAGCTGCCTTACTATGTGCATTTATGCACCAGAAACTGTCACATGTATCCACTATGTATAATTCATTATGTCATCGATGACTAAATACTATTCTCAGGAAGCATCGGAAGAGAACCACAATGTTTTCCCCAGCACTTCAAGAAGACTGAGCCACAGAGAGAATGACTAACTGGTCCATACTGCTACTCCCAAAAAGAGTTGGGATCCGATCTTAAAGGTCTCTAGTCAACCACACCTCTGTATAAACCATTCTGATCCAGCCCCCTCCTGGATCTAGTTAGTGGCTCACTTTGCACAAGCTGCAGGTTAGCTTATGTAATGTAAGCAGAGGTTTGTTAAGTCACTGTTCGAGGGGTGTCTGCTCTCAGTGGGGCACTTCTTTGGGGGAACCAGCTGCCATGTGTGGAAAGGCTTCAGCTACCTGTAGTGGCCTGTGGACGAGCACTGAGACACCCCAGTGTTTGGCAATTGTCAGGACTGTGGCAGTCCAACTGCCATCTGACTGCAATGGCAAGAAACATCCCAGAAGAATCCGGCAAAAGAACTGAGCAACTGAGCCCTGGGAAACCAAAGCCAGGAGAAACAAAGCAAAACAAAAAGGATCTCAGCTTCTTCCTGGGTTCCTGCTCTCAACCACTCAGTCCTCTAGGCTAACGTTTCTGCTGTGGTGTAAACCCAAGTTATTTGGCATTTATTTAACCATGCATTAAAGGAGCTATCCGTTTAACTCTTAGAATCTATTTCTAGGAAGGATTCGGTCTATTCCACTCTCCTAAACCTTGTAACAATGCGGAGACTAACTTACTCATGCATCCCAAAACAAAAATATTTGCACAAATATCATATCAAAGCAAGCACACTGCACAGGCTACAGACATCGGTTTCTCGCCACTGCACACTGTTTAAGATGCACCAGCAAGGTGCCTGTGGCCACAGGTGATACTGGCTCTAAGCTAGCCTCTATGGGTACCCACTTTATCTCTAAAATTAAATTATGAGAAGCATATTAAACATGCTTCATCCTAAATTTTTCTTTCACTTTTCTGCCTCTGCTTCTCTTCTGTCCAGGCTGGAATATGAGTGCACTGGAAAATGACATATGTTCTCTGTGTTGGCATAGCATGTTAATATAAGAATAGATTACCAAGTCTCCTCCAAACCTTTCTGCTTCTTCTCCCCAGAAACCCACCTGAGTTGTTCTATTACCATCAACTGATAAAATTTGGTCCTTCTGTTTATAGACAATAGTAGAAAGCCTGTGTTTTTGATACTTTGAGATGGCTTTTCCTATTTCTATTAAAAAATCTTTTAACTTAAACCATATAGGCTCAAAGATCATAAGAATTTTAAAATGGAAAATTCCCAATACAAAAGCTAACACATATGCCGGTATATTGTTAGAGTGAAAGCTGCCTTTGGAGGAAATAGAGCTCCTTTAGGTAGAAGGAGAAGTCGTGATGTCTAGGCTGGGTTGTAATGAGGAAAGTGCTTCTGGAGACACCTACCACCCATTCCACCATTGACATCAGAACACAGAGCTTGTGTCTGAATGACAATCTCAGCAGCCTGAGAGAAACATGAAAAGGCTTTTTAATGGATCCTTTAATTTTCATCAGAATGAATTCATCCACAAATACTAAGTAATGATCATCTTAAATGCCAAGATAAATGATAAAATTTGAATAGAAAGTACCATGTATATTTCATAGACATGGAAATTCACAATCTGATAAGCTGGGATATCATGAATCATCACAGTCATGCACACCTTCTTTTTTCTTCCTGTTCTAAGAAGTGTCAAAAGACGTGGAGACATTAAATTCACAGTATGTGATTATGTCGGCTATTACTAAGTCACATAAATAAAAGTTACCGAAATCACATAACACAATTGCTGTCGTATAAGAATTGTTCTTACCACACTGCTCTCCCAATTCAGGTTTACCCAACAGCTGAATGAAATCAACAGACGAAGTGGAGCAAGAACAAACGAATACAAACTTTCTAAAACTCAGGAAGGCGTCCAGGTACCCGTTCAGCTTAGAATGGAATATGTGTTTAATTTCCATCCAGGTTCACTTACACCTGACTGCCTGTAATCACCGTAATGAAACGCAATGGAAATTAATAAATGATTTTGTCATGGCTTTAGCAGACAGTATTGTCTCCATCTGGCACATTCAGGGCTTGAGAAACATTTTCCAGTACTGCCCAGTGTCAGCAGTCCTGGGGAGGAAAGCTCCCACAGCTGAAAGGCGGCATTTGGTTGCCAATGGAAGCTCCAGGAGAGGATGATTAATATAAACATGCTCTTGCCTCTGCTTCCCAGCAGCTTTACATAAAGCAGCACTCTTTGAGAAGCTCTTTGTATTTTAATTTCCACGAGTACATAGGGTAATGCATTTTTCTCTTCATCTGGTTTGATTTTTGATATTTAAGATCAACTTCTATGTTTCGTTTATTTTTTCTTTGGATTGGAAAAAGAACATGAAGTGACAACCCAAAATCAGGGCTAATTGGTATTTTTCAGGAGGAAAAAAATCACCTTTCATGATGAGCCAAGTGCAAACATTTTACAAATAGACTATCTTGCACTAAACAGTCATGTTAGTGAAAAAAAAATAGTTATGTTACATGCATAGAAGTATTTGTTAGTTTCAGGTTTAATCATTGCAAGTGGTTTTAATTTATATTTCCTTAAAATTTGGCTATTACACAAAGCAGCTACTTTAAAGGACTGAATGATTGTCTTCTCCCCTAAGGAAAGAAACTGAAAGTTGATTTCAAACTGAAAGGAATAATAGAAACAAGGCATTTTAAATAAAAATAAATATAAGGAGTAGGTAAACCACTCAGGGCCAGCTTGTTTAATGTAAGAAGATTCGTTTCTTTGAAAAAAAAAAAAAACTCATTTGTTTTTTACTCTAAAAATGATCAGAACCATGCAGGCTAACTATTCCTCGACAAGATGGTATCAGATACACAAGGGTCTTCTTGGTGTGCTTTTGGTAAGGTCTGCATTGTCAGAACAGGTGATGACAGCACTGCTATTTTGTGTTATTTTAGCCGTCACTAGCCTTCCTAGAATTTTTCACCACTCCCACTTGCTGGCAGTATATCATGGCACAGTTTCAACAGAATTCTAGTACGAGCTGTGAGCTAACTGGGAAATGTCAACATGTAAAGCCATGTCTAGAATTAACATGTCTTTAACAAGGGCAAACTCCCACATTCTCCCTTAAGCACAGCAGAAGCACAAGCAGTAAGGGGGAGGGGGAGGGGTTGGACAAGTAGATGCCTAGACACTTCAAAAGAGAGGGGAGGGAGAAAGGGAGGGAAGGAGAGAGGGAGGGAGGGAGGAAGAGAGAGAGAGAGAGAGAGAGAGAGAGAGAGAGAGAGAGGATAATCACACAAAGCCCGCCAAGCATAATGCTACACTATTGAGCCAGAAAACGATACTGTTCATGTTTCAAGGAACAAGCTCCTTTAATTAAGAACCATGTGACCATATGAGGAAAACTGTCCCTCCCAAGTGAAAGCCTCAGACCCTTTAGTTTGTTGTGACACATGCCTTGTCCCTTCTTGTGCTGGAACATCTGACTTTAATTGACCGGCTATGGAGGCTCCTGCTGTGATATCTGTCCTAGAGGTAGCATCAGACATTAACTTTGGCTGCGATTGGCCCTATAGCCCATTAATGACAAGAGGTCAGCACTGTGTCTCAGGCCAAGTAACATTCTATAGATGGCTTCTCTCACCACTGCCCCTCCTGCTGATCTTGGAAAATGACCAATAACTGCATGACAAATCAGCAAAGGCCCGGGAGGTCATGACCCCTCGTAACCTAATCAGCATCTCTAAATAATTTGTCAGAGGCAAGTTGACCAGGAGCCAATGGCTGGAGAGACACTATTTTCTGCATACCTGAAGTTTTTCTCCAGTCTGAAATGGGCTCATGGGGATTTCCATAGAAAAACTGGAGAGGCAAAAGAATGTGCAAAGGTTCTGGTACTACTTGTGAAAACAAAGGACGAAGGGTAGCTGTCCAATAAAAAACAACAGCAGGAGCCATGGATGGAAACAATTCTACAGTGTGAGAAAAATTTACAGAGAAAGGCGATCTGGGCTGTCTTCTATATGATGACCTCCGAAGATAAATACTATTTAACATCTGTATCCTGGGGACAATAAAAAATATGGAAAGGTGCTCAGAAGTCACTTCTTGAAGAAATCACTTCTCTTTTGGGCTATTTATTCATTGTCCTCTCAAAATGTCTTTGATTTTATTCCTCATCATTGGGGAAATAAGCACAAATATCCCTCATTCTTTCTTTTATTTAATTTATGTATCTCTTGGCTATTGATATTGTTGTAATACAGAACAATTAATACATGTCATATTTCAGCATTGTTTTGATTGAGCTTCAGTCAAGCTCAGAATTTAGCAACTGTAGATAATATAAGTAAGATGCTGGAGTCTGTTGCAATACTTTAAAAGATGTTCTCTTCAAGCACAGTCAAAACCATCACTTCTTTTCAAATTCACTGGACCAAGAGAGACCCTTGCAGAGCCATCAGGACACAGGAAATAAGGGACAGCTGGGGATTAGATACTTCTTGTTTATGTCTGCACCCCAGAGCTGACCCTGTACTACAACTCTCCAAACCCAAATTCCTCTCAGAGAGTACTGGTCTTCAAGGAGTATTGACACCTAGCCTTGCAGGAAAGACAAGCCACAGAGAGAATAAGTCCAGCTAACACCAGAGATAATCAGATGGCAACAGTCCAGGGCAAGAACACAAGGAACAGAAAACAAGGCTACTTGGCATCATAAGAACCCAGTTCTCCCAACACAGCAAGCCCTGGATACCGCAACACACCAGAAAAGGAAGACTCAGACTTAAAATCACATTTCATGAGGACGATAGAAGATTTTAATAAGGAAATAAATAACTCCCTTAACGAAATACAAGAGAACATAGGTAAACAAATAGAAGCCCTTAAAGAGGACACACAAAAATCCCTTAAAGAATTACAGGAAAACACAATCAAACAGACAAAGGAAATGAACAAAACAATCCAGGAACTAAAAATAGAAATAGAAACAATAAAGAAATCACAAAAGGAGACAACTCTAGTTAGAAAACCTAGGAAAGAAATCAGGAGTATTAGATGCAAGTATCACCAACAGAATACAAGAGATGGAAAAGAGAATCTCAGGTGCGGAAGATACCATAGAAAACATTGACACAACAGTCAAAGAAAGTGCAAAATGCAAAAAGCTCCTAACCCAAAACATCCAGGAAATCCAGGACACAATGAGAAGACAGAACCTGAGGATAATAGCTATAAAAAGAGTGAAGATTCCCAACTTAAAAGACTAGTAAATATCTTCAACAAAATTATAGAAGAAAACTTTCTAAACCTAAAGAAAGAGATGAACATAAATATAAAAGAAGCCTTCAGAAGTTCAAATAGATAGGACTAGAAAAGAAATTCCTCCTGTCACATTATAATCAAAACATCAAATACACAAAATAAAGATAGAATATTAAAAGAAGTAAGGGAAAAAGGTCAAGTAACATATAAAGGCAGACCTATCAGAATTACACCAGACTTCTCAACAGAGACTATGAAAGCTAGAAGATCCTGGAGAGATCTCATACAGACTCTAAGAGAACAGAAATGCCAGCCCAGGCTACTATATCCAGCAAAACTCTCAATTATCATAGATGGTGAAATCAAAATATTCGATGACAAATCCAAATTTGTATACTATGTTTCCACAAACCCAACCATACAAAGAATAATACATGGAAAATGCCAACTCAAGGAGAAAAACTACACCCAAGAAAAAGCAAGAAAGTACTCTTTCAACAAACTCAAAAGAAGATAACCACACAAACATAAAAATAACATCGAAAATAACAGGAAACAACAATCACTATTCTTTAATATCTCTTAATATCAATGGACTCAATTCCCCAATAAAAAGACATAGACTGACAGACTAGATCCATAAACAGGACCCAGCATTTTGCTGCATCTGGGAAATGCACCTCCATGTTAAAGACAAACACTAACTACCTCAGATTAAAGGGCTGGAAAACAATCTTACAGGCAAATGGCCCCAAGAAACAGGCTGGAGTAGCCATTCTAATATCGGATAAAATCGACTTTCAACCAAAAGTCATCAAAAAAGATAAGGAAGGACACTTCATACTCATCAAAGGAAAAATCTACCAATAAGAACTCTCAATTCTGAACATCTATGCCCCGAATGCAAGGGATCCCACATTCATAAAACAAACTACTAAAGCTCAAAGCACACATTGCACTTCACACAACAATAGTGGGAGACTTCAACACTCCACTATCATCAATGGACAGATCTTGAAAACACAAACTAAACAGAGACACAGTAAAACTAACAGATGTTATAACCAAATGGATTTAACAGATATCTATAGAACATTTCATCCTACAACAAAAGAATATACCTTTTTCTCAGCAACTCATGGTACCTTCTCCAAAATTGATCATATAATCGGTCACAAAACAAACCTCAACAGATATAAGAAGATTGAAATAATCCCATGCCTCCTATCAGATCACTATGGAAGAAGGCTGGTCTTCAATGGCAACAACAACAAAAGAAAACCTGCATACACATGGAAGCTGATCAACACTCTACTCTATGATAACTCTATGGTCAAGGAAGAAAGAAAGAAAGAAATTAAAGACTTCCTAGAATTTAATGAAAATGAAAGTATAACATAACCAAACCTATGGGACACAATGAAAGCAATGTTAAGAGGAAAACTCATAGCTCTGAATGCCTCCAAAAAGAAACTGGAGAGAGCATATACTAGCAGCATAACAACACACCTGAGAGCTCCAGAACAAAAAGAAGCTAATACACCCAAGAGGAGTAGAAGGCAGGAAATAATCAAACTCAGGGTTGATATCAACCAAGTAAAAACAAAAAGAACTATACAAAAAGAACTATACAAAGAACCAGGAGCTGGTTCTTTGAGAAAATCAACAAGATAGATAAACTCTCAGCCAGACTAACCAGAGGGCACAGAGACAGCATCCAAATTAACAAAATCAGAAATGAAAAGGGAGATATAACAACAGATTCTGAGGAAATTCAAAAAATCATCAGATCCTACTACAAAAGCCTTTACACAACAAAATAGGAAAATCTGGATGAAACAGACAAGTTTCTAGACAGATACAAAATACCAAAGTTAAGTCAGGATCAGATAAAATATCTCAACAGTCCCATAATCCTTAAAGAAATAGAAGCAGTCATTAAAAGTCTCCCAACCAAAAAAAGCCCAGGACCAGATGGGTTCAGTGCAGAATTCTTCAAAGACCTAATACCAATACTCTTCAATCTATTCCACAAAATAGAAGCAGAAGGAACACTACCTAATTCATTCTATCCACAGTTACACTGATACCAAAACCTCACAAAGACCCAACGATAAAAGAAAACTTCAGACCAATTTCACTTATGAATATCGATGCAAAAGTACTCAATAAAATTCTTACAAACCGCATCCAAGAACACATCAAAATGATCATTCACCATGATCAAGTAGGCTTCATCCCAGAGATGCAGGAATGGTTCAATACCCAGAAATCCATCAATGTAATCCACTACATAAACAAACTCAAAGAAAAAAACCACATAATCATCTCATTAGATGCTGAAAAAGCATTTGACAAAATTCAAAATCCCTTCATGATAAAGTCTTGGAAAGATCATGAATTCAAGGAGCATACCTAAACATAGTAAAAGCAATATACAACAAACCAGTGGCCAACATCAAACTAAATGGAGAGAAACTCAAAGCAATCCCACTAAAATCAGGGACTAGGCAAGGCTGCCCTCTCTTCCCCTATCTATTCAATATAGCACTTGAAGTTCTAGCTAGAGCAATTAGACAACAAAAGGAGGTCAAAGGGATACAAATTGGAAAGGAAGAAATCAAAATATCACTATTTGCAGATGATATGATGGTATACTTAAGTGACCTGAAAAACTCCACCAGAGATCAGCTACAGCTGATAAACAACTTCAGCAAAGTGGCCGGATACAAAATTAACTCAAGCAAATCAGCATTCTTTTATACTTGAAGAATAAACAGGCTGAGAAAGAAATTAGGCAAATGACACCCTTCACAATTGTCACAAACAATATAAAATATCTTGGTGTGACTCTAACCAAACAAGTGAAAGATCTGTATGACAAGAACTTCAAGTCTCTGAAGAAAGAAATCGAAGAAGACCTCAGAAGATGGAAAGATCTCCCATGCTCATGGATTGGCAGGATTAATATAGTTAAAATAGCCATCCTGCTGAAAGCAATCTACAGATTCAATGCAATCCCCATCAAAATTCCAGCTCAATTCTTCATAGACTTAGAAAGAGCAATTCTCAAATTCATATGGAATAACAAAAAACCCAGGATAGCAAAAACTATTCTCAACAATAAAAGGTCTTCTGGGGGAATCAGCCTCCCTGACCTCAAGCTGTACTACAGAGCAGTAGTGATAAAAACTGCATGGTATTGGTACAATGACAGGCGGGTAGATCAATGGAATAGAATTGAAGACCCAGAAATGAACCCACACACTAATGGTCGCTTGATCTTTGACAAAGGAGCTAAAACTATCCAGTGGAAAAAAAACAACATCTTCAACAAATGGTGCTGGTTCAACTGGCAGTCTATATGTAGAAGATTGCGAATTGATCCATTTCTATCTCCCTGTACAAAGCTCATGCCCAAGTGGATCAAGGACCTCCACATAAAACCAGATACACTGAATCTAATAGAAGAGAAAGTGGGGAAAAGTCTCTAATACATGGGCACAGGGGGAAAGTTCCTGAACAGAACACCAATGGCTTATGCTCTAAGATCAAGAATCGACAAATGGGACCACTTGAAATTACAAAGCTTCTGTAAGGCAAAAGACACTGTAAATTGGACAAAACAGCAACCAACAGATTGGGAAAAGATCTTTACCAATCCTACATCCAATAGAAGGCTAATATCCAATATATACAAAGAACTCAAGAAGTTAGACTCCAGAGATCCAAATAACCCTATCAAAAAATGGGGAACAGAATTCTCAACTGAGGAAACTCTTAGGCCTGAGAAGCACCTAAAGAAATGTTCAACATCCTTAGTCATCAGGGAAATAAAAATCAAAACAACCCTGAGATTTCACCTCACACCAGTCAGAATGGCTAAGATCAAAATCTCAGGTGACAGCAGATGCTGGCGAGGATGTGGAGAAAGAGGAACACTCCTCCATTGCTGGTGAGATTGCAAGCTGGTACAACCACTCTGGAAATCAGTTTGGCGGACCCTCAGAAAAGTGAACATAATACTACCTGAGGACCCAGCTATACCACTCCTGGGCATATACCCAGAAGATGCTCTAACATGTAATAAAGACACCTGCTCCACTATGTTCATAGCAGCCATATTTATAATAGCCAGAAGCTGGAAACAACCCACATGTCTCTCAACAGAGGAATAGATACAGAAAATGTGGTACATTTATACAATGGAATACTAGTCAGCTCTTAAATACAATGACTTCATGAAATTTGCAGGCAAATGGATGGAACTTGAAAATATCATTCTGAGCGAGGTAACGCAGTCACTAAAGAACGAATATGGTATGTACTCACTAATAAGTGTATAGTAGCCCAAAAGTTCAGAATACCCAAGATTCACTTCACAGCAACTGTTGAGCTGAGCATGAGGTCCCAGAAGGAGGAGGTGGAGAAGGGACTGAAGGAGCTGAGGGAGTTTGCAACCCCATGGAGGGAGCAATAGTGGCAACTGGCCTGACCCCCTGGTGCTCCACGAGATAGGTCCACCAATCAAAAAATACACATGGAGGGACCATGGTGCTGGCCACATATGTGGCAGAGGAGGGCCTTGTTAGCCATGGGGGGAGGAGAGGCCCTTGGGTCTGAGGGTGTTAGATGCTCCAGTATAGGAGTATGCCAAGGAGGGAAGATGAGAGTGGATGGGTGGGTGGGTGGTGGAATACCCTCATAGAGGCAGGGGATTGGGAGGGTTTAGGGGGATTCCAAAGGGGAGACCTGGAAAGATGGAAACATTTGAAATGTAAATAAAATATCCAAAAAAAAAAAAAAAAAAGAATGAACAGAAACCAGCACTCATTAAGGTCAGCCTTTACCTCATCTGGATCCCAGATCTCTAGCTGTAGATCAGATCTCTGCCCTTCTTTCCGTTTCTACCTTCTATACCAAATGTGACTCTTTGTTACTTTTTACTCTCTATACATCCAGCCTCTCTCTGTCCTACTTCCTCCGTGATTGCTAGTCACTACAAAAGATTCACTAAAACCCCCTTCAGTGTTTTACCCACAACCCTATCTTCTCAGGACCCTCAGACAACCTCATGCTTTCTAGACTCAAGAAAGATACTGTGAGGTCCTGCGTGACCTTTCCTTCTGATCACCAGGGGCTGAATGTCCTATGTTGCTTTCTGCCTTCCTAATGCCATCTGGGCAGGGGTTCACATGTGTGCCCTTCCTCACAAAACTGAGCTCCTCAGACATCGGAACCTGTTTGGTAATTTTTCTGTCCACAGTGCCAAACACGATGAATGGTGTAGAGGGAGCAATATAGTAGTGCTGAACAGATAAACGACTGCATAAAGAAATAACTATGTTTTAGTTCCTAGAGTCAAAGCTACATGAAGAGGGCAGAAACTATAAAGCAAAGTTAGTTCATCAAACACTATCAGAAATTTTTAAAAGTATTTACAGATGCAGTTAAGGTGTCAGGAATTGTAGGTTTTAGTTTTGAAAAAGATTATGTTTTTATTTATTTTTAATGGTGTGTGTTTATACACCCAGGTGCCCCGTAGAGTCTGGAAGAGAGTGTTGGGACCCCTGGAGCTCTGCCTAGCATGGGAACTGAACCTCCCTCCCCCATTGGCAAGAGCAATAACTAATGTTAACTGCTGAGCCATCCCTCCAGCCCCTGGATTTCATTTTAAATTATAGCCCAACTAAGAGATGCTGAATATTACCATCTGAAAAGCTGAAACTGGCACATGTGCCTATTGCTTTTGTTGCCATTTCAGACTTGAAGAGTTTCTAGAGTATAGGTATGTGACTTTGTAGTGTGCGTGCGTGTGTGTGTGTGCGTGTGTGTGTGCGTGCGTGTGTGTATGAGTGTGTGTGTGCGTGTGTGTGTATGAGTGTGCGTGCGTGTGTGTGCGTGCGTGTGTGTGTGTGCGTGCGTGTGCGTGCGTGCGTGCGTGCGTGCGTGTGTGTGCGTGCGTGTGTGTGTATGAGTGTGTGTATGAGTGTGTGTGTGAATAATTAACAGTGTTCAAAGCACATGGCCTTGGGGAAGAGATAAAGATGCCTTATATGACTCTGTGATGCAAACATATGCTCTCTACAAAGAAATATAAAATGGGAAGGCCCCATGCGTTTCTTAGCTCAGCCCAGCTTTCCTATGCCGTAAGATTTACTATAGAGATTGAACTGGAAGCGTTGCTGAAGAAGTGAAACATCAGTACAGCAGATGTTAGGCATATTTTGGGCTCCAGATGTCAACAAACAGCCCTGCTACAGTTGGACCCCCTCAGTCACCCACCTCGGAGTCAAATGTCTCCACCATGATCAAGGCACAGTGGGCAAGATGCCTGGGCTTCACTCATCATGCCAAAATTAAAGTGATAAGTAGGTGTTTATCAAACTTCCCAGTCTCCTAAATATCTTACTGAAAAGCTAGCATCCTTGAGTTGATTTAAATCCTTTCTGAGAAACAAAATTTACTACACACTCCTGACCTGGATCTCGGGAATTGGCTGGACTTGAGTCAGGACTGTTTCCCAAACTGCAAAATGAGAAAGGGCCAACTCTACTTAAAGGATTTCACCAAGGACAAGAAGACCTGTGTGAATCTATAGCCATTTTCTAGAAATCACCAATTTGATACAAATAAATGTCAGACTCCTCAGTATAGATGACTAGAAGCCAATACAACTATAAAAATAGGAAAAAATGCAGAAACTATAACTTTGTCACACATCTTTATTACCTTTAAAAATAACTAATGAAAAACATTCACAAAAAAAAAAAAAAATTCAAAAAAGAGGAAAAAGAGAAGCCATAAAAGGAAAAGCCCAGAAGATCCTTTTAAGTGTAAGACACATAAATTTTTCTTTCTCTCTTTTTTTAAAACAACTCTCCTCTGTGAAAAAAAGGTTTTATGTGATCAGTCTGAAAAATAGTAATGAAAACTGAGGGAACAGACAGTAAAAACCAGTCCATGGAGAGACCAAAGCAGAGGCTTCACAGTTTTACACTTTTCTTAGAAATATTAAATCTATGATAAAGACAAGCTATTATTCTCAACATCCCGATCCAAATCCAACCCAATCAAAAGCTTCTTGCCAAATACACTGGGGCAATTAGTTGTATACTTTAAACCACTTCACAGTTAAGATGAACCACTTCCGCTATGTTTAAAACTAAGGGATCCTCACTAGGTTTCTTTGTCCATGTTTGAACATAACTAATATATGGACTTATACTTTTGGATTAAAACTCCTAGGCCACCTTTAGGTGACCCGGATCAATTCTAGGTTCATGTTCACTGCTTTTGAGAACATCTGTTTAGAGGCATGGTAAGTTGCTCCTGGAATAAAGCCTCACTGTAGAATATGAAAGCAACTGCTCTTCCTCCTAAAACATTTAAAATCTTCTTGATATTTGGTTCACACACACATTTATATGCAAATATGTATAGTATAGCTGTGTCTAGCTCTATTGTTATGTCTAGATATATGCCTAACTATGAGAAGGAAGAAACGTAGAAAATTGCCATTCCTAAAACTTGAAAACAAAGACATCTATCTATCTATCTATCTATCTATCTATCTATCATCTATCCATCTGTCTATCCACCTATCTGTGCTCTAAAGACTTGCAATATCTAAAGATATCCAATATCCAAAGGGCCACATTCAGTTATTATTCAGGAAGGTAAGAAATAGACAGTAGAAATTTTGATTTAATTGAAGTAATATACTCTCTGGATTTGCAATCAAAATGATTTCTCCCCGAAGGCCACAGACCACATTGTCATGTCTCATCCCTAAAGACAAGAATACAAAGGACACTGGGAAATGAAAGCTGAGCCCTCACCAATGGACTGCACTCTGTTGGTGAAATCACTCTTCCATGAAAGCTCTCGTTTGGTATAGATGTCCTGAAGATATTTTGTTTTGTTAGATCTCCAAGCTTTTCTTTTCTGATTGCTAATTTCAGCTTTGGAAATCAGTCAAATAAACACAAGCACAGAAGATATAGCTGAAGAAGCAAGTTCTGAAGTTATGCTGTACTAAGGAAGTGGGCTAGTTAGCATTTCTAGATCCGATGTTGATTTTAAGGTTCTTTTTCTAATTTCATTTATGTCACGACAAAATGTCCTCTTAAACAATATACCCCTCCTGCTAAGAAATAGATGAGTAAAAATACTAAAGCTTTGGGTAAAATAATTATTGGTATCAGTTACTGTTTATTTCCATGGGAGATTATAAAACATGCTCCCTTCAAAATCTGCATACACAGGCGGCCCAAATATATTCATATTTTAATATGTATCCAAACCAGTTTAACTATGATTAGATTTACATGGCTTTTCAATTACAGCAAGTTAAATATTCTTTCTAATGAAGGCGGCCATCTTAACAGAATCTCTAAACAAATTGACTTTAACTTTTTTTAAATTGAAAATTGTTTTCTTTTCATGCAATATATTCTGATTACAATTTTACCCCCTCCATCAATTCCTCCCAGATCCTCTCCACTTCCCCATCGACCCAGATCCAGACTCTTTATTTCTCTCTTTCATTAGCCTGTGAATAGGCAACTGAAAAGTAACAACAGACCTCTCATCAATGAGCACCACTTTGTTGGTGGTGGTGTTCTAATATCAGTCAGGGGCAGAGCTCATGTCAGTCCTTTTTACATCCTAGCTTGATGCATGGCTTGATAGCCAAAGCTGTCTTATGCCTAGGAGTCACAAAAATTTAATTTAATTTAATTAAAAAATCAAATTTAATTCAGGCAGCACAGCACAGGAGGAGGAAAGCAGACAGAGACCTATGGACCTCTGTGCTACCCACAGACCTGCCCTCTGGCGCCTGGCACAGGCCAGCTATAGACACTCACTTGCTTCTATGTCACACAGTATGGATGGAGGATGTCCCCCAGTGGCCCACTAGCCATGTGGCCAGCCTGCAGCAGGAGACACCACAATGTGTGAGTGTGTGGGTCAGATGGGAGAGAAAGAGAAGAGGAGCAGCTTGAGCATTATGAAGAGAGATGAAACTGGAGACTCGAGGTGGAGATGAGTAGCCAGGTATGAGAGGCTAGCCCTGCCACCTGGAGCCACAGTGAGGTCCCAGCCCCAGCTGCCACTGAAAGACATGTCAGAATCAGTGGCTATATAGCAGCAAGGGTTGGGGTCAATGTCCCTGGCTCATACTACCACTGGAGAACATGCCTGGTCAGGGCAGCAACCAGGGACCACTTGGATGTCCAGGGGCTGTGCATAATTAGTGCCACCCTTCACTGGATGTAGCATTCAAGACAGGTGGCCCCATCTCTTACTGGTGGCAGAAGACAGCACAGAGGTGATGCTCCCTATCCCATCCTGCAGTCAGGAAAGCTACCCACAGGGTCATGAACTTAGGAGAGCTATCCTTATGCCTCAACAGCTACAGCACTCTCACTCAAAAGAGTAGGCCCTTGCCTGGACAGCACAGCCGATGACCCTGATGGGGAAGGGGGTGTGTGCAATCATCAGGTGTGAGGTGGCATGGTGCAGAGATGATGCCTTCCCCCACTTGTCCCTCACCAACTGCAGCAGTCAGGAGAACTGGCCTTTGTGGACAGGATGTACGTGAGCCAGTCCTGAGGGCAAGAGTGCAGGGAGAGCTGGTGGTGTGGGTGTAGGGTGTTGCCTCCCCTTTGCCACCTACAGTAGACAGGAGGGTTGGCCCTGGAGAGCAGAAGAGCTAGACTTGCCTCCTCACTGCCTATAGCACTTGGAAGAGCTGGCCCTGAACCTTGCCTGGGTAGCACAGTGGAGCTGGCCCTGATGGCAAGGGAATAGGTTAGCCAGCCCCAAGGGTGTAAGAGCAGGAGAGCTGTCCCAGCCCCTCACAGCACTTGGGAGAGTGCTGTTGACTGGGCAGCACAGTGGAGGAGGCTCTGGAGGCATGGGTGTAGGTGAGTCAGCCCTGAGGACATGAGAGCAAGACAACTGACCCTACCTCCTGCCAGTGGTGCCATTGGGTGGCCTAGCCAGAGCAATGTTAGAGAGCTTGCCGTATTGGTGTGGATAAGGGAGAGTTGTGGGCTGACCAGTGCAGCAACCATCCGGGCCCAGATCCAGGGCTCTGCATTGGCACACCCCAAAGTTTATATCATCATCAAATGATTGAGCTGCATGAAAGGGCCAGTCCTGATGTTCCATCTCCATGGAGATGCAGGATCTCCATGACACAGGGCGACAAAAGGATAACCGGAAGGAGTCCTGATGAGGATCCAATATTGATGGTGTCACAGAAGCTAGAGATCTCAAACCAGACCAATGACTCATTACAATGAACATTTGCCAGTGAAGATGTGTGGGCTGAGGAGTATACTGTAGGACACACTGTAACATATTCCAGCACCCATGATGAGATGTTTTCTATGCTTTGGGGTTTATTGTTATTGGTGGTAGTGGTGGAGGTCGTGTGTGTGTATGTGTGTGTGTATGTGTGTGTAGATGAACTCACTGGGGTGTGTGATGTGCCAGCCTTATCTGCCATAAGTTCTGAGCCTTGAGGGTAACACTAGAACAAGCTCTAATTGCCTGACACAGACAAGGACCCATGAGCAAGCACTGTAGTATAGACAATGCGATCAGTCCAAGCAATATTCCAGGATGAAGAAATAACAATTGAATAAGATAAAAAACCAACAAACAAAAACAGGACAAAAAAAAAAAACTAGAGAAAAGGACCCAAATAAAAAGCACAAATAACACATATAGACATTGAGAGACATGCATCCGCACATACAGAAAGCCCAAAACAGAAATCAGAAATATAACATATCAGAATACCTGTAATGGGGGAAGACCAGGCAAAGCATTATGAGACAAAAACAAAACAAAAGAAAACAAAACAAAAAAACAAGCAAAAAAATAAACAAAAAACAAACAAACAAAACCCTCTAAAATTACCAATGAGTTCTCTTTGTGTTGGCATCTACTGCTAGACATGGGGCCAGACATTAAGAAATTCATGCAAATATTTCAGAGGATTCCAGGTTTCAAGAAGGCCCATATATCTTAAAGTATTAATCTGGGGCTTAGTATGTATATAGTTCGGGAGGTACAGTATTTGTCTAGTATGCACAAGGTCCTGGGTTCAAGCCCCAGCAATATATAAACTGAGTACAGTGGAACTTAAACCCACTCATATAATACTGTGCTTGGTTACTCTTACAATATGTGTGCTGCCACTACTGCACCATGGTAACATGCAGACAGTTTTTTGTTGTTTTTAACACCTTGCTGTGCATGCATCCCTACTGTGTTTCCCCTTAGTTCATCCTGCCTTTTACATTTTCATGTGACCTTAATTATTAATGCATCAGTGCTTCTGCCTCCTGAGTTCTGGGGTTATAGAGAAGTTCCACTGTACTCAGTTTATATATTGCTGGGGCTTGAACCCAGGACCTTGTGCATACTAGACAAATGCTGTACCTCCCGAACTATATACATACTAAGCCCCAGATTAATACTTTAAGATATATGGGCCTTCTTGAAACCTGGAATCCTCTGAAATATTTGCATGAATTTCTTAATGTCTGGCCCCATGTCTAGCAGTAGATGCCAACACAAAGAGAACTCATTGGTAATTTTAGAGGGTTTTGTTTGTTTAAGTCCCAGTCCCTGAGATGAAACCCATGCCAACACTGCTTGTGTGAAGAACCAGATAAGCCATGGACCTATGGGGAAAACCAAATACTACTGTGCTGCCAGATGAACATAGAACTAAAATGACTCCAAACATTTTGCTAGACTCATAGATCAGTACCTTACTCAGCCATCATGGAGAAGCTTCCTCCTGCTGGAGATGGGAACTAATACCCACAAGTGGACAAGATGCAGAGTGTGAGAGACCTTGGAACACTCATAAATGGGCTCAGGGAACTAAATAGAAGTGGAGACAGAAAGATTTTGTGAGAGCCAGTGAGGTGGAAGACACCACGGACATAGTGTCTTCCAGACAAACCAGGAGTGATGAACTTAAGAACTCACAGAGACTGTTAGCATGCTCACAAGGCCTGCACAGGTCTAAGACAGATGGTCCCAGAACTGAGAGGGGAAGTAAACACAAGGCCACATCCCTAACCCAGAAGCTATCCCCAATTGATAAACACTATTTCTCTAAAGCAGTCTCACTGGGTATACAGATTCCATGTCCCATGCCCAGTAGAAGATGCCCACAACAAACCCATGGTAATTTTGGAGATTTGTTTTTCTTATAATGCTTTCTTTGGGCATTTTTTTAGACTTTGCTTATTTACTATGGTTTTTGATTTTGTGTATTGTTTGGGGTTTGTTTGTGTGTCTCTGTGTGTGTGTTCCATGTGATTTTTCATGTTTACTTTGTTCTAGTGTGTTTATTTGTTTGTTTATTGCCCTCTTTGCTTTCTAGGAGAGAAAAGCTGTGAAGTTGGATAGGTAGGGAGGTGGGAGAAGCCAGGAGGAAACAAGGGATAGAAACCATGAACAGAATATACTGAAGGACAAAAAGTAATTTCAATAAAACAACAAAGATAATAATAAGAGTAAGAATAAAGATAATAAAAAGAAAATGTAGTACTGAGACAAGAAGCAGACGAATATAACAATCTCTTAAGTTCCACAACTAAATCCACCGAGGTAGAACCTGGTGACTTTTAACTGCTAGGCCTTGAAGAGGAGTTAGGAGAGAAAAGTCTTTCCAGGAAACAGTGCTGAAAAAACTAGATATACAAAGGAAAAAAAGGGTCTGGCCATGGTATCAGGGCATGCATAAAAAAAGATCAAGTCAAGGTAGGTTATACAATTAAACATCGAAAGCAAAACCATAAAGTCTTAGAAAAATGATGGAAAAGTATCACCAGGAACCAGCCACAGAGAGCACTGATAAGGTATTTCCAATCCACTTCTCTCTATGTTCTGCTTTCTCTCTGGAGATTTCTGTCTGAATTCTGTTTGCTTGCTATTCTAAGAGATCTCTCTGTTCATGGCCGTGTGTGTGTGTGTGTGTGTGTGTGTGTGTGTGTGTGTGTGTGTGTGTGTG
>JADRCH010000040.1:16117339-16216115 GCA_019843965.1 Rhynchomys soricoides | reverse complement strand
GTGTGTGTGTGTGTGTGTGTGTGTGTGTGTGTGTGTGTGTGTGTGTGCGCGCGTTTCTGTCTGTCTGTTTGTGTCTCTGTTCTCCAAGCAGTCCTCTTTTTTTATCATAAAAAATTCTCTGGATAATGCCTCTCTTGCAGAACACAGGTCCAGTCTTTTATTTACATATCAATCCAGTCATTTACTCCAGGTTACCTTTAGATTATCTTATGTATCAGCATCCCAAGACACCAGCCCTTTGATTCTTAAAGACAGCAAGCATATTTTTTTTTCTTAACTTTGCAAAAGAATTCGGAGATCCTCCTGCCCATGTTAAACACAGATAAGTTGGGTGGGTGGGACGAAGCCTTGAAATTACCGTTTCTTCCTCATCTGGGCCTAACCTCACTCTGACCTTGAACTCAGGAATCTGCCTGCCTTTCTATCTTTCTGACAAGCTGGCTCATAGTAGCTACCTTTCTTCCTTTAGATTCAAGAAGCCCCTCATAATTCATATTACATCCTTTTATTTTGCATAGTTGAGAAATTATATATATTTTGAACTCATGCATTTAGAGTTCTTTCCCATAGCCTTAAGGGCTGTCCTGAAGGTCCCAGCCTTTACCATTTTGCTGAAACATAGCCACACCCTCAGCTCCTAGACTGGTCCTATTTCTAATTCTCAGGGAGTCATTAACATTAACAGAGAGGACATTCCTCTGAGGAATATGAGAATATGTACATTGTTATACAAACAAGCCTAACACCAAAAGTGACCATCAACACCTGTGGAAGCTCTCACGGGGACAGGAACCATGTACTCTGTACCCACCAGAACCACACTGGGCTCAGCAAGCATGTGCGCACACACACACACACACACACACACACACACACACACAACCTAGCACCACTAAGTATGTGGAGCAACTGGAACCCTTGAAAGCAGTTTAGCAGGATTTACTGCAGTTTAACATAAAAATATGTGATGACAACAATTCTTTTTAGGAACTTGTCCAACAGAAAGAGGTATAAAAAATTATACATGGAAAGGGGTGTCTAAGAATGTTTAGGACTGCACCACTTGTAAGACTTCCATACTAGAATTTTAGATGTGGAATAAATTAATTTACATTGTAATATTATACTGTAATGAAAAGGAACTGACTACATTCAATAGAGACCCCAGAAGAGCTATTCCTTTATAGAAGGAAGGGAGGAAGGAAGGAAGGAAGGAAGGAAGGAAGGAAGGAAGAAACAAAGCAGACTAACAGGGAGGGAGGGAGGGAAGGAGCAAAGGAAGACAGGAATAATTAGCATTAAAATTTTAAAATAAAGACACACATGTCTGGGAAAATCTCTACTTATCCAGAAAGTAACAAACACAGACTAAAATAACGCATCACCATGAAAACACAACAAATCAGAAAATATTTTTAGTTGAAAGAAAATGAAAACAGGAGATATCAAAATTTGAGCTTGGGATACAAAGTATTTTAGACAGGACACACACGCAGAGATTTGATATAAAAAAAACCAAAGATACATGTAAACAAAGGCAACTGAGGACAAGCCGAGGAAGCCCCACAAAGAGAAAGAAGAGAGCAATAAGAGGGGTAGCGATTTAAATGATGTCAACATAGAGTTAGGGTGATGCACCCGAGATGCCTAACAAGAAAACTGACCATCTGGGCAACAGAGAGCTCTGGAGGTAGCATGGGTGACAGAGGCCACCAAATCTGATGTGTGACAGAGATTTGGGTGAGGGAAATGATGAGGTGTGGAAGACATAGTTTCCGCCTCTAGCACACACAATCACTGGGTACTTAATCACGTTGACACGTGTGGAGTAAGTCATTATATAGTACATTAGTTTCTGAATGATGTATCCATAAAAGAAGAATTAATTGTAAAAGCCGTCTGTTACACTTTCAACTAAAGTTAGCCGGGTGAGTGTATCAGAATTCACACCACCTGAAGCTATAATCACCAAACTTTTGTGAGATATAACTCATTTCTTCATTGTGGCCAAGTAGGGATATTTCCAGTGGATGCCACTCACAATAGAAATAAGAATTATTGAACTCATCAAACTGTGTTTTAGTCAACTGAATTAGAAAGATTCAGTGGGCCTTTAGATGTCTCAAACAGGAGAAAACTCAAATCAGTTATTTTCTCTTGTAAGTGTCACCTCCATGACAGGTATTCCAAAGATTGAGAGGTGAAGGGATCCAGGGACTTCTCCCCATCTTGATCTGAGAAATACTGAGAAGACTGATAAGGCTACGGCAGACCCCCAGGGGCATCTATACAAGGCACCAGGGATTTGAAAATTCTATTTGTACCTCTATTTTACCCACTATCACTTCTGGTGTTCTATCTAGCTTGATTCTACTCTACTAACATGGACAAGATTTGCCCAGTACAAGGTGTGTGTGTGTGTGTGTGTGTGTGTGTGTGAATGTTATCCCAGGAAGTGCTTTTACAGTGCCCTCACACAATCTGGGCATGGGAACAGGCACCACCACTAACTTAAATCCAGCTTTGTACAAGTTCCTCCAGCATCAACCCTGAAAACCTGGCCTATCCTGTCAGAATGAAGAATGTCTCAGGGACAGTATGTGCAACTGCTTGGAAAAATCCCTTTTCCTTTATTAAGTGTAAGTCTGCCTATATCAGACACACTTTGTGATCCTGCAGAAATAGCAGCCAGGGCTCTAAGCTACTGACTTCTTAGGAACATCTTAGATGCCTAGAACCGGTGTTTGCTTCTTAGAGCATCTAAACTTTACAGGGCAAGGTTCTGTCTACCTGCCCCCAGTACTGTTTGCCAGTGTTGAGTTGATTGCTTTATCTTTAAAAGAACTAAAAAGTAATCCACTTGTCCTAGAAATGGTCACAACATTAAAAATGTATAATTGTCGTATGTGGGAAATTAGCAGGTCCTCCGCAAAGGATTAATATCCCAAGGAATGATGTCAGAGGACTAATATCCTACAGAATGATGTCAGAGGCATTAAATGCAACAGTTTTTGCTTCTAAATAAAATTCAGTTAATTTGATTACTATTTGTTTTGTTTTGTGCCAAATTTCAATCAATTTTTATGGCAGGATTAAGCTTGTAAGTAGTGTGTTGTTTTTAGTTTCAAATAATGGAAGCACTTTCCCAAACTTTACTATGGCAAACTAATGGGAGGCTAATGTTGCACATTATGGGTCTACAGTTATCCTCAGCTGTGTTATCCACAATGCATGCATACCCGGGTCTGGGTCAGAGTAAGTAGGTATGTGTACTGTGGACTCTCATTAATTCATAACAGCTTAGATTGTGATTTTTATTTGGCATCCTGCTGTGGAACCCAGTCGAGAATGCTGAATTGCTCAGCTAAACATTTTCAAATCCGTGACTCTCCATCTGGTTAATCAATCAGAGTAAAATCCCTGCAAAGAAAAATTCTCTTCCCCAAATGCACCCCGTTTTCTTGGCTAAAAGTCATTCTGGAGAAATGTGAACAGCTCTCTTTGTTGTCTAAGGAGTTTATTTGCCGGGGAGGGAAAAACCCAACACCATAACTATCAGCAGCACTTTGAGGGAGCTGGAGAAAGAATTCCCTCATTCTGTATAATAGCAAGCTTGTTGGAAATACCTGCACACAGAAATGCTGTATTTATTCTCACACGATGGAGCATTGTTTTAAGGTTTCACGTCACCATGGACCAATTGCAGATGATTTCTGGATAAAATAGACAAACATGTAATATCTTTTTGTTATAGAAAATACAATACACCAGTACTTTATGATCATTATAGTATAAGGTCTACATAAGAAATGAATTGAAAATAAATAACCGCTAAATAAGAAAGCATATGCTACTAGCACAGAGTCAGGTGGTCCCACTTCACATGACACCTGGGAACAGCAAAATGGTAAATATTTTGGATGAAAACAGGAGCATTACACTCACAGTCCATGGGATTTTTGGTCCTAATTTTTAAAAAAGGGTCTCGGAAGCATACATCCCATCTCAAGTAGATTTTAACAGATCTCTTCACACATCTATGAATAAGATTAGTACTGTTTATGTTTTGTGTTTTCTTTAGATTGCAGGCTATCCATGACTTGGAGGGAATTTAAAAAAGGAAACAGCATAATTATTTATTTTTTCTTAAAATATGTCTGTGTTTAATCAGAGGATACTATTTTTTAAAAAAAAAAAAAAGAAAGAAAGTTTGTGTGTGTGATTATAGGAACGTGAGAGGGTCACGTGGTGTATTAGGAGTGGGCGGGGCTATATGTTGGCTAAAATAAATACAATATAGATAGTCCAAAAAGTTGGGTAAACTTAAAAAATGTAAAATGTTTTTCAAATTCCTGGAGTTTTCTTGCCATTGATTAATGTTTAAGGAGAAATGGTGGAGGCCACACTGACTAACACAGTTATGAAAGAGGCCATGAACACAGTTGTGGCAAGAGGCTGGTCTATGGACTGGACGTGCTGCACACTTATTCTTCCTCTGTATAAGCAACCATTCTCCTTTAGTACCCAAATCAATCATTTTACGTGCTTAGCTGATGACTATCAACAGACCACGGCATCGTGAATTTCAGCTTGGGGTTGTAAGAAAGCTTGCTGTTTCCACTAGGCTTCTGGGGAACATCCACTTCTGTGAGAAGCCAGTTTTAATGTAAGAAACCCCAAGTAGCCACGTGGAGAGGCCAGCTTAAGAGAGAACTGCCCATCCTTCAGTGCCAGGCACTGGGCATGTGAATTGGCATCTTTAGCTCTCATTTTATCTAGCTCTAAGGTGGAAGGAACCCCAAATTAAGAACTGCCTTGTTGAGCCTATCAGGACATGTTAAGAAACTGGTTTTGTGTGTTGAGGAACACTGAAGTTAACATTTGTCACCTTTTCAGAGTAAAACCATTATTCTATTGCTAGTGCTTTTAAAACAAGTAAAATTTTAGAATAATACACATTAGGAGCTTAACTGAGGCTTAATCACTGCACAAGTTGCTAAAATCAGTAAACTTGAGAGTTTACTTATTAAAAGCTCAATTTTCACCCTCCTAGTCAACAGCTACTTTCTCAGTATGCCCTCTGAGTACCGATTAATTCCAGCTACCGTTCTTCGTTCACCTGGCCACAGCCTTATACCAAGCACTGTGCTTAAACTGGATGGCCACTGTCCATTGCTTTCTCCTATCTACCTCTAGCTCCCCAGACTTCTGCACCATCATCTGTAACTCAACCCGACCTCTGTTCTTCACACCACATCCATTCTTTTTACCAAAAATTCAAGCTTCTCACATGCCTATATGAAAATTTTTAACAATTCTCAATAACTATTATAATGAAGCTCAGATTCCTCACTCTCATACTGAGGGCCTCCTTTGCTTGATGTCCTTCAACCTCTCCTGTCTCGTCATCTACCATATGTCTCCCATATGTCCATCTAGCTACACCAAATCTTCTGCAAATAAACTCCTGAGGCATGCTGCAGAGGTCGGTGCCTCCTCACGGCTTGCCCATGCACTTTTTACTTAGCTCATAATACGCACTCCCCACGACTTCATTTAACTAATCCATATCCATTCTTCAAAATTCACTTTAAAGGAAAGTCTTCAAGGGAGGTCTTCGATGTCTGTCTAATGTTCAGACGTCTCTTCTGGGCTCGCATGAACTCAGGGTTTTTTTCTCCAGAGCTCAGAGCATTTGCATTGTTTTTTCTTCCTCCAACCATTTAGGGTAAACGGCTAGTTAGGACCACACCTAACACATCCCTAGGAGAACCCCAGTAAGTATCTTTTAAAGGAGTAAATGAATTACTGGAAACCAAGTATTTGTATTTATGCAACAAACAATCACAAATGTAACTTCCTACAATAGGTGGGAAGTTGCTTCTCCCGGGAATGTCCTATATTTCAAATCAGAGGTGAATGAGAATTTTGTCTGAGGCGCTCAATCTGGTCAGAATCTTGGGAAGAAGAATGACCAAGGGCCTGTTAGGGGGAGGAGTTGGAAGCTGTGCTAGCAGAAGCCTTTGCAATAGTGCAGAGATGAGAGAGAAACCCACACGGTCCGTGGGTAATATATAGATAAATATGGGTATTTCCTTAGAGAGTAAAGACAGATTGTGAGCATGATGGGCAGACATGAAAGGACACCATGAGGAAGACACTACATGGCATCTGTGGGCAGTGGGGATACACAAACAGACTTCAAACAGGAAGGAGACACTGCGGTTACGTGTCAGAATGCTTAAAACCTGGAGGGACAGGAGGTAGAAATGAAGAGCATCACTGTAGTGATGCAAGTAAATTCGAGGTACAGAATTTGGATCAACAGGCTTTAGTAACTGACTGATAAACAGGAAAGTCACCTACCTAGGACACCTCGAATTTTGCTCTACCTTTTTATGTGGGTGATGATCCTAAGTTAGAGTTTAATAAAGTCTTAAGGCTTTCTGGGGATTTCATAATGTATTTGAGTGAGGGACATTATGACAGGGACCATGTTTTAAAAGGATGTCCATGCTATGAGATAGAATCATTTTGGATTATGCCATGGATTTAATACACAACCTCAAAGAGTCATTTAAGCCTTCTGCACCTCAGTCTTGCAAATTCTTTTGTATAAATAAAAAAAAAATGCCTCATGGTAATTTAATAAAGTGATTCAAAAGTAAATTTGTCTGCACGGTAATTTCTGTTTCCTAAAAGCAAGATGAAATACAATCTCAATTTCCTCCTCTACTAAAAAAAATATTTTTTAGAAGGAGAAGGCTTAAGTGATTTCAAATGGTCCTTTCAGCTCCAAAACCAATGGCTCCATAAGTCAGGGCAGTTGGCAGGAGCCACATTCTCCCGGGCCAGTGGCTGATCAGAAACAAGAATGGGGATTAATGGTGGAGGTAGACAGTCTTATCTAAGAACTTCCTGCTGAGTGAGGCTGTACTTCCGTTTTGTCTTAATCATCTTCTGTTCTTTGTCACTTTATTTTCCAGTGTGGTGCTTTCATTTTCTCAACAAATATTTATCAAATACCTACTGTGTGCCAGGGATTGCATTAGATAAAGGTAAAACAAAAATCAAAAGAGACAACTTCCTTTTGTTACTTTAAGAATCTGTAAACCGTATAGAAGCCCAAACGCATCATCTTTAAAGCAACATTCATCATGTACATGATCCTGCTGTAGGAGCCACGCCAGGCTCTCCCATTAAACTTGATGGACCTGAGAATGGTAAAGCTATACACTGTATAATGTATTTATAGTGTACGGCAAGCCAGCAAGGTCCCCTGAGAGAGAAAGGCAAGAAAACTTGTCCTGAGTGTGCCTGCAACATAGACCATTTGCAAATCCCCTACTTTGTGACTCTGGTTTCTCTAACTATAAAATAGAGATAATCTGTCTACTTCTAAGTTCCCTTACTTGTTAGTATGAGAACTAAATAAGTAAAAGCAAATTAATTACTTTCATCTTTAAAAACACACTAAATAAATATTAGGTATTGTTCAGTAGTGCCATATAAAATCCCATTAAAGTCTAAAGCCTATGGAATTATTCTAATGGAAGTTCAAGTCCCAAGATGAAAGAAGGTAAGAAAAATAAACAAGGCCACGCCCTGGTGAGATATACTCAGAAGCACTGGCAGTGGAACTGTCCTACTGAAAGATACAGTGGTAAGATGTTAACTTTCTGCCTGTAAGTCTGGATTAAGTGCAAGGCAAAAGGCAGCTTGAACCCCTATCTGGGTTGGCCAGCCTTGGCTTTCTAACTGCCTGTCTATCTTTCTATCTATCAATTATCATCTGCTTATTTATTGAGACAGGTTATCACTATGTAGCCCATGTTAGTCTCTCAACGTCATCCTCCTGCCTCAGCTTACAGAGTGCTAGTACATCTGAGCCCAGACTTAGTTTTAAAATGATTCTGTCTGTCTGTCTGGGCACAATGTGCAGGAAGTGTTCATAAAAGAGCATCAGATCCTCTGGACCTAAAGTGAATGGCCATGAGGCTGCTGGGGAACAGAGCTGGGGTTCTCTGCTGGGAAACAGAGCTGGTGTTCTCTGCAAGAGTAGCATGTGCTTTTAACCACTGAGATCCAGATCCTTGTGCTTGTGTACTTAACTGACTGAGCCGTCTCCTGTCACCACCACTGAGATCCAGATCCTTGTGCTCGTGTACTTAACTGACTGAGCCGTCTCCTGTCACCTTTAACTAGATTGTCTTTAATATTCAAGTAATATTTTTATAATCCATAAGCCTGAATTGTTTGAAATTGGGTGGGGCCTGGTAGAGGGAGCACATCCTTGGGAGCCCTAAATTGACCAGTCTCCTTACTCCGACTGCTATGCTCTGCCTGCTGTCCACCAAGAGAGGAACAGCCTCCTACAGGATGATCTGCCTTGCCTCAGGCCCTGAACCAACACAGATGAGGTCTGTGGACTGACATTTCTGAAGCCATAAGCAAAATAAATGTTTTCTTTAGATTTATTCGGACAACAAATACAATTTAAAGTATTGCAAATCTTTTAGGGCTTCAGTAAAAACCACACTGAATCTTAAGCACGGCAGATACCTTCTACTGGGGGTTTGGATCCTGGAACACCACTTTTCTTTAAAGATGAGTGAATCTCTTTGCCAAGGCTAATCTCTGTCCCTGAAGGTCTGAATCACAAGCAAAGCTACAAGTTCTACCAAGTTACACAACTCTCTAAGTCACACAGTCCAAGGTTTTAAGTTACTTTGAATCGAATTTCCCCTTACACCTAAATGTATCTTTTACCTTAGGATCAAAAGAATATATATATTAAGAGAATGGCATCTCCTGGGAATTAACTCTTCCTTTTTTATTAAAGCTGTAACTCACTAGCTACCAGCTGGTGACAGAAATTAATATCCCGGCTCCTATGCCATTTCCACTTAACTTCCAATTCCTCAGAACTTACTGAGTGAAAAGGTGCCAAAATGCTGCTCTTAGTTTATAAAATACTGTTGCTGAAATCCCCACTGTTGCTCCTGAACTAGATTTAACATATATGCAGATATGAACAGTATGGAGGTTAACATTTTTATGTCTGGGGTCAGTCATTATTCCCAAGTTTTATTCAAGGTACATAAACGTTCATTAAGCACTTACTGTGTTTTCCAGGTCCTGTCCTTTGGGGGAAGGAAGAAGGGGGAGGGAGACAAACCCAGAGCTAACTCACTGCTTTCACTCTGCGGCTCCTTTTCCTCCTCAGGAGGGCTGCAGCCAGATAGTGGAAAGTCTCTGTCATGCTACGTAGCAGACTCTAAATGGAGAAGATCGTAGTACAGATACTTCCGGCCTCTCTCCAGCTAACCTAAATTTCATAGCTAACCACTGCTACTTCTAAAGCCCTGGACTGCTACAGATCTTCCAAAGCCCATCCGGCATCTAAAATGCTGCCATACCTAAACCTCATGATGTTCACCGAAAATCTCCTACAGCATAATTTCAAGGTGCAATTGAATTTACCAACTCTTTTCATGTCAGTGTATCTGGCCTTATGGAGCAAGGTTTGGGCAGGCTTTCAGAGTCTGCCTGTGCCTCTACCACCAGCCTAATGATATGACATCTGTCTTCAAAGAGTTCTCTTAGTTACACTATGCTCAGTCTGGCTCTGAATGCTGTGGCTGTCTACCTGACCACTCAAACCCCAGTGTAACATCTTTTAGAAGCAAAGAGCTTCATATTGAAACCACTCAATGCCGATTCTCATTGTAACTATTTTAACAGAATAAATCCCCATTACCTCATGGGTGTCATTGTTTTTAACACTCAGCCTCTTGATTGAGCAAGTTTTACCTCACTGCAGCCTTCTTTCATATATCAGACTATACCATATTTGAAACACCATTTACAGATCTCGTCAAAGTCCCTGGAGGCCAGGTGTGTAGCTTCGAGTACAATCATGATAGTGGCTGTTCAAACTAATCCTTCATGCTCACAAATTTCTCTCTGCCATGTCTGTCATTATTAATTACAAGGGTCTATAGATAAAATAAAGTTTTATTTTCAAAGGACAAATGTGTATACATTCTCTACTAAAAGAAGCCCTTATGTGCAATTATGAATGTTAAAGAGTAAAATTCAGATGGTTTGAACGTCCAGAAATAAATGGTTTGCTTCTAGAATGGCTGTCACAGCCTAATTTAAACTGCTTTTAATTCAGCTCCTGGTACCAGATTATTATTAATTTTTTATCTATGCACACTACCGCTATTAAAAACCTAGGACCAATAATCACAGAAGCTGAGTGAGCCCCATCAGGGGAAATCAATCCCAGTCAAGCCGAAGAAACTCACGTCTGCATTTCTTCCAAGCTGAATCACAAACAGTCCACACCCGTCATGATCCCTCTTCAAATAATTTCTTCATTTACCTATGTGGTTCTTCCTGGAGGTAAGGAAAGGGCTTGACTGGATGAGCTATTATCTCATTAGGGCTTGTGAGGAACCTGAACCGACTGGAATGCTTTTCACAGCCATTTCCCGGCCCCCTGCACATCCTCTGTCCATCTCCTGTGCCCTCGCCAGCATGGGGACTGTTTGCCTTTTCTCAGTTTCTGTGTTGACCAAGACAGACAGATAAGGCTTTTTAAATGACCACTGACTCTCTGCATTAGCTTTCAAAGCCTCTAGCATCTTCTCTATGTTTGGCAACTGAGGTGTGCTGGAAATGTTGACTATGTAAATCAAGAACTGAATAGCAAACCAGAGCCCCTTTGAACAAATGAAACTCTCCCAAAGGCACCCTGGGAACTGCTTTCTTAGGATTTGATCCATAGTTGTGTTCAAGGCACTTGTGACTTGTGAATTAAATTCTACCCTCATTGTTCTTTAGTCAGCAGGAAGATCAAGGACAGCCACACAGGTATGCGCAGTGGATTTGGTTTTGTTTTTCAATTAATTTTATTTTTTGCTTCCCCCTTGTAGCATACCAAGAAGAAAAAAAATCACGTGGCTTATGAATTTGATATCCTAGAAGACTTTTAAATTTTTCACTGAGAAGCATCAGAGTGAATGCCGGAATGACACAAGATCAAAGGCTTCAGTTCAGCCTGCCACCTGCATTCATGCTACTGGGGCCTCCTTTCTAGCACTGTGGCTGCAGATAGGTGGGCCAAACCAGAGCTCTCTTGCTGGTATAAGAAGGAGAGATGCTATTACCTTTTAGCGACAGAGACAGAGATATCAAGGAATGGGGGATGGGTGGGGGTGTGTTTGCTAAGTATTTGCTTCACTTTAGAGCATAGCTGAGTTTTCTTCGGCAAGTTGATTGAAAGCCTGTCTCTTGACAAACCCTGCACTTGTACTGAAGCAACTGCCCTGAGTAAGTCAGAAGGATGCTACAGCTGTAGCCCTCCACGCTGTCTCTCGCTCCAGGAGCTAACTAAGGAAGAAAGTCCTGTTCTTGCTGAGAGGGATATGCTTCCGGCTAGGGCAGATTCCTTGAGAAAGCACAGTGGTTCTCTTGTCATCAACTGTTAAGTGTGTGGGCAATCACTCATGTAAACCTCTTTTCAAATCTACTGAATGTCTTGATGATACTTATAGGGCAAGATAGACAATGGTTAAAAGCAGCAGATAAATTGAGCCATGACACAAAATTAAGAGACTGAATAGAGAAACGAGGCAGAGACAGATAGAACATCGTGGATAGGGTGGTGTGTCTGCCAGTGGAAAAAGCAAAGAACACACTAAAGGCCAGAAAACCAAGCCAAGCAGAGCACCCAGAGTGTTTGAACTGAGGGGCAAGAAGTCATACAAAATGCCAAAGCACGAGGCCCAGAGGAAAAGGGTCTTTTGTTTGTTTGTTTGTTTACATTTCTACTGTTCTTTGGTTTCCCCAGGACAGCTAGTAAAGAAAGGAAGAAGTAATACTAAGCAAGCGTAGGTTAACCAACTCTCCCACTCTAAATCAGCCTGTTCTTTCAAACATGTCCTTGAGAGAGGATGCTTACGAGCATTCAATATGTTCGGCACATTCCCCCCTCTGGATGTTCAGCAAACAGCTACAACATGGCTTGAGCATCTAGCCTCTTCACCAGTGTTTGGGCTTATTTTGTCAAACACACCCTGGTGACAGACACCTAGAACTGAATCCCTTCTTGCCTTCCCTCAGAAACACAGATTTTAAATGTAAGCAGATCCTTGTATTGGGAGCACAGCAGCTCCACTGGGAACAGAGCAGCCTGTGCCCCAGGCATTAACCAGGATCCCACAGGAATCTCCTGGATCTAGGGCTCTAACTTGGCAGAGTTTCCTTGCTGAGGATGACAGAGTTCCTCATAAGGGAAGGTCTACCTAGACTGTGCTTGAGCCTTTGGAGCCCTGGGTAATGCAAGTGGAGAAGGCCCGGGGTTCTGCAGTGACCCCCTTTAGACGTCTGCATCCCATTCAGCCCAGCCTACACGCAGTCAAACAGGCTTGCTCCTGCTCGCTTTGTTGGTTTTGTGTTTCTGATACACAGTAACAAACAATCGGTTGGGTCAGCGCACAGACGGTCCCATTTGATCACAGGGATCACATCTGGTTATTTTACTCATTTAATCACCAAACAGAATCAACTGCAAAGAATTTTTGTTCATCTCATAAACTTCCAAACAAAATCTGACAAAACCCAGTGAATTGAAGATGTATATATTTCAATACATATGATGAATAAAACATCCATTTACACACACACACAAAGACTTTGGATGTCTATTTTTCTCATTGTTGTGATGTGGGATGTTTCTCCTTTGTGCTTGCTCTGGTTAAATAGTCTCATCTTGTACTTCTGAAAGGTTTTGAATGGACGGAAACTTTGGAGGTGTTTTAGATACATTAATACAGTACATTATTTGCTTCATGAATGTTTGGAATCAATAAGAAACCCTCAAACATGGCCCTGGTTTATGAGGAGGAATTTCATGTAACAGCTTTGCTTTAAAGTGAGGGTTTTCTGAAAATTTCTGTCTAATTTGTAACAATTTTTAGTAAACCTAAATTTGTGGTCAGACTCAATCATAGGAAAACACAAGAAAGCCATGTGCACCTATTTTTAAGAAGTAGGGAGATGGCAGTTCATTTTTTCCTAATCAGAAACCTTGGAACCAGAGGGACGGAAAGTAAACAGAGCAGCTCCACCGTGCACATTTCCTTCTGTGAGGGGTCTGCCTACAGCGTGATGAATATGCTCAGAAGCACTACTCCTTAAGAAGGCTTTCTCAGCAAATGGTCTCATGTCAGGTAAACATGATTTATGCTCCCCTTTCTCTTAGCCATAGTCACCCTGTTGTCTGCCTAAACCTCCCTGGCATGCCATCTCCAGGCTACCTTGATCAGTCTCCCAGAACCCGGTCTCGTTGCTCCTCTCACCTTCTCCAGAGCATGCCCCTTGTTGTCCCTTATTTTTTAAAAAAGAAAGAAACAAAAAAGACTTTTTTTTTTACTACTCAAAAGTCTAATGACTTGCATGAGGGGGAAATCGTTTGTTTGATATATATTAATCACAGAATCCAACTTTCAGTTTATTAAGCTCATGAAAAGAAAATGCAATGGGTTTGGGGGAGGAGGTGCATTCAAAAACTCAAGTGAATGATCAGAAGCTTTGCGCAAACATTGGTCGCTAAGAATGTGAACTCTGCGAAGCAGGGACATCTCGTTTACAGATGTCTTTTTCACATCTGGGTCTCTCGCATACCATACTTTCTAATGAGACGTTGCTTCTCACCGAAAACACATACAGTAACCAAAGTCAACTGTAGAAAATCACCCTATCTATGTGCAAATGTGTTTTGTCACATACTCTATCTATGCAGTTTTAAAATGTGCCCTCCCGGAGGCCTAGTGTGATGGCTTCGTAAATATACCTGCGTTAGCGTCAAATCTGAAAAATATTATCTCCCATGTGTCTAAACTACGTTACAGTTAAAAGAAGAAAAAAAAAAAAAAGAACCAAACTGTGTTTGAAACAACTGACTTCTTTTCATGGTTTACTTCTGAATTAAAAAGAACTAAGCCACAGGTCTTAGTGACATTTTCTTTGAGATTAAAAAAAAAAAAAAAAACTAAAAGTTGTGTAGGTTGAGATGTTTTCTCTTAAAGCCAAAGTAGAGTTATAAACCAAAACCTTTAAAAATAGAGACCAATGGTGAAGATGACAACATTCTGAATGTCACTTTACAGATGCTGAAATCAAACAGAAAGTCAGGATGTTCCCTGCACTTTCAAACTGCTGTACAGAGTTAACAGCCTGGCTATTTTTCTTTTAAGAAAATAAGTTGCAAAGTTACAAGCAAGTTGATTACACAATATCTTACCATGCAACATATCAAAAACAATGAATTTAATCACTCTGTGGTCTGGGTTGAATTCAACACTGAAATCTCTTTATTGAACACAACAACAAAGAATTTCAAACTTACAGATGACCATCTTTGAAGTTGGATAGAAGAACCCTGACCATATCATGATTGTCTGATACTGGTAAAGGACAAAGTACAGAGTACAGTATTCCAACAAGGATTTGAGCTGAGCTGAGAAACCCAAGAAAAGTGCTGGGAAGGAATTGCAGATCTAGAATGACTGCCTAGGTCATTTGATCTTGCTTCTGAGACAGAGTTTAAGGACCTCTGTTTCAGATTAAGCAGCACTTCATCCCATTCCTTTTCCTGCTTAAGTACGCAGATACTTTTGTAGAATCAAAGAAACAAATGAATCCAAAGAAGAGAATGCTGTGCTGTGGATGTCAGCACAGAGGCTGGGAAAGTATCACAGAGAATAAACCAAACTATTTTTATTTTTTAAACCAAGAATTCTGACACAAAGTAAAGAAGTAATGTGGAGCCAGGGAGGACACAGCAAAGTTATCCCTGAAGCGCACACACCAGGGAGATCAGCCAGCTACCCCATAATGCAGATGAAAGAGATCTTCTGTCAATTTTAGAAATCTATTCATTGCATTAGTTTAAATATACACTTTAAGATGCCCACATTTTACGGCTTTCATTGTTTTCAAATTACACAAAATAGCGTTGAGAAAATATCTGCTATGTATTTGACACTGGAAACAGAAATACTACAGTAACAGGACTAGCTTTTAAAATATCAAGATATTTCCATCAAGAAATTCAAATTACGTTCATATAATTTTGATATAAATCTTCAATCATAGGTTCCAGCCTTTAGATAAATAATTTTAGCTTATTGCTTAGGGCTTTAATGGTGATTTCTATAATGAAGATCTTTGTATATACTTAGGTACTGCATGAGATTTTTATATTGTGTTCTCCCCGTGTAGTTTAGAATATACAAAATTAAATAAAATCAAACTTTTGTTTAATTTAGAATAAATTCATGATGTGCTTCAATAATAGTTAAAATATCAACTACTAACATTAAAAATTTCCCACTTGTTTCAAGAAAACTCAAGGAAATAAGGAAACCTTTAAGAAATGTGTGTAGAATGTATTTTAAATGCTTATTTTAGGGTTTGCTTCCAACCTAACTGCTATAGCAAGCGAAAGTTTGCATAAAAAGTGTGACATGTTGAGAATCTCTACAAATTAAGTTAAAATATAATTAGATAAAACAATACAAAGATATGTGAAGTTGTATGCACAATACCAAGAGAGAAACCACTGTATCAATTTCAGAAATATCCCTACAATAACAAAACTAGGAAAATTTTGCTTTCAATACACTGCAACTATTTTAGCATCACTTTCCGTTTATTTATATTACCCATGTTTTTATTTTCACTTATTTTAAAGGTGGCTCACAAAAGTCGAACAAAAAAAGAAATTGTTTTTTGAGACTTAAACTCATTTTACAATTCCTAGAATTCAACGGGACAGCACCTGTTTTTATGCTTTTATCTGAAATGTTCAGCAATAAAATATTGCGTTAGGAATAATTTTGGTTAAATTTAGTAAAAAATAAAAATAAAAAAACAAATCCAGGAACAAAGTAAACAAATAAAAATATTCTCTATGCAGGTATGAGTTACTGAGGGGGAGTAAGAAAACTGTCCCTAAAGGGACTGGGACAGGAAGCAGAGCCGTGCTGGCACCTAGTGGAGGAAGACGGTACTGCCGTTTTCTGCTTTTGCCTCAGAGGCTTGCTGTGGAAAAAACGTTTTAATTATTTTAATCTAGGCTTTTTATCACACATGTTTGAGAGGAAGACAAATAAAAAGGATTTGCAGTGATTCCGTCTAGCTATGCAACAAATTATTGTGATTTTAATCTTCTGCAGGGACAGAAAGAAAACTTGGAAGGCGGTGAAAGCACTAGGGAGGGATACAGTTGCGGGGAAAATATCATAAGCTATCTAAGGATCACGCAACGTCCTTTTCCCTTGCATGTTTTGCCAAACGGGATCACACTAGTCTCTTTCCAATTAGCCAATAGGAATCGAGAAATGAAGTAACATGCAGTATGTTTGAAGTCTTGTCTTTATTTGGCCATAAGTCACCAAACAATACTTAGGACTCAATACTACTTAGAACTAAACTTGGAATTTTAAAATTACCAAACACTACATGTAAAAGGATAGTCACTTTTCATTCATGACTTGTTAAACAGGAAAACTCTGGGCCCCATCCTTGGGATGGGGGGTGTGTGTGTGGAGGGGGTGGGAGGAAGGAATAGTTCTACAGAAGTTTCTTTCTCAGAGGTGACCAACGAGCTCATAAGCTGACATAAGCAAAGCTTATAGCTGTTATGGAGAGAAACGTCAGCCTATCTCATCAAATAAACTCAGGCTATGGCCCCCCTTAACTGTCAACATCCATGGTTTCCCAAAGGAAGGTTTTAATGTATGGGTGTTAGTTCATGGTCCCTGAAAGTTTTCCAAGTTTTAATTTATGCCTATATTTGTGGTATGTGGGAAGATGGGCAATAACTATTTTGTAGAGACACAGAAGGGCCAATTCATACAGGGGCTTGCATGGTGGTAATTTAGGAGTCAAGTTTCCATAACTGAATGGTGACTTTGATTATTAAAATGTAAGCGTTCATCTATTGATTCTTGATTTTCTTTAGTTCGTTGGGCACTTACATTGTTAAAGACAGCTGACTTAATGTTTGCTTCGTATGTGAGGAAGTTTCCGAAGCACATTCTTTCTCACGGATGAGCCTTGCCTTGTCTTTAATTGCAGTTAGACATACTGTTCATAAGTCTTAACCTATACACCCGAAGAGACAAAGCTGTAATAACAAACCTGTCCAATTCAAAATGCAAAAAACTCATTACTCCCTGTAAATTTGGTTTAGTTAATTGCTACCCATGTCCATGCACAGCTTGTTCAGTACCATACTTGAGAATACTACAAAGTCTAATCTGAATGGCTTCTTGAGAACCTGAAGCAGGACATGAGATCACACTTCCTGTCAGTGTCTCCCAGTGAACACAAGCCTGACACTCAGAAAACAGGCTAAGAAACCTAGTTATATCTCCAATGATGATAGCCAAGATGATATCATGCAAAGATGATAAGCCAATTGAAAAACTTGTATATAAGACTTTTTACATCAAATATGAAATGATCATCGCTACAACTATAATAAATAAAATAAAGGGAAAAGGTTGATCCCAACTCACTGGGAATAAAGGGTTTCCTTTAAGGATTCACTCAACTACCTCTGAGATTCCAATCTCAAAGAAACAAGGACACTCCTAGTCCAGCTGCAGCGTAAGGCCATGGCCCCTGCTCCACCTCTGTCATTACTCAGACAACCTTACTTGCTCAAGAGTGGCCAGGGGTAAGAAGTGCCCCAGTCATTAAGGTGATATCCTAATACCTGTCCTCATGTGGGTCCCGACCTAGGGGCAGTGAAGACAAGCAGGAGCCAGGAAGGACACACGTGTGGCAAGTAGCAAGACAAAATGATTGTCACGGGGGCTCAGAGGGATTGTTGCGGGAGTCCAGATGACTCTGCCTCTAGCCTGGAAGGAGTTGGATTGGAGAATGCCAAGAGAGACTGCAAGGCAAGAGCTAGGCCTTGAGAAGTGAGGAGACTTCAGTAAACTGAGCTGGAGAGGAAAGCAAACTGCCAGGAAGAAATTTTGCATGTGAAAGCAAGACATTCTTACATCTTCAGGCAGACAGACATCTGTCCCAGTCATCTGTCTGGAAGGGCCAGGGTCCACTATGAACAAATACCATAGCTGCCGGATGTAATATGTTGAAAGAACATTTATAAAGTGCTTCAAAGTTCACCGATACATAGCAAAGGTAACTTCTCCTTTTTTTCCCCTCCAAAGCAAGCTGCCTCTGTGCTTTCATCCCATGAAGTAAGTGGTGCTTCAGATGACAAACCAAAACATAGACCCGAGACTCGGAGCCCTAAATTTGGCTCCTTGTCTGTAGCTGATTCTCCCACCAGTTTACTGTTGTGTAAAACCCATTCTAAGTTCCAAACTGAAATATATTGTGTTTTATACACATTCTAGTCGGTAGCAGCCCTACTTGCTAAGAACATGCTAAATCCTATTTGTTTCTCCATGTCTCTGCATTGCTTTCTTATTTATGTTTGGTGCACTCTTTTGGTTTTATCTGCAGGCAAGAACAAAATATGGAATGATTCAAGAATTCTTGTGTGATCTCTGCCTGTTAATCTCTGAAATGTTCCAATTTCAGTCTACTGAGACAAGGCCTCTCAGCACTGCTTTACCATGCAAAGGCCTTAGGATAAACAAAAACTCAGAAACAAACACAATCTTTTTCCCCTGGTCCAAACTACTACCTTTACTTTTAGCATTTACAAACAATATATAATTAATCTTGCAAAGTTTTACTTTTTGTATATTTAAATCTTCTAATGACATTAACCATTCACCTCCTCAAACTCTATAAATACAGCTGCCTGCCTGGTATAATCAAAAATTTTTTTTAAAAAGGTCTGCTAAACATTGGGTAGCTGAAGCTCTCCTCCTATAAATCATTATTTCAAACACGTCATCATAATTCTCAGCTGGCTAGTTAATTAAAATTCAAGTAACAAGTCAGGTTTTCTCAGCAACTGTCCAACTAGCAATCCCATGAAAGATGGCCACCCCAGCAACCTTAACACTGCTTTCTATTTCAGCATGCCATGGCCTGACCATAAAGCCCAACTTGACGGATAATGGAAGTGAATTATTAATTCAAGCCAACCTGTGCTCAGTGTAGATTTTCATATTTTTCTATGTGTTCGTTTAGCACAAATTTCCACTTTCTCCACCTGTCCTGTAATGGTTCAACGTTGGAAACAGCTCCCCTTGAGCAATGATTTTTGTAAAGCTCTGAGGACTTAGTTGATCTCATAGGCTTCAGCCCTCCTCAATCCACCCCAAGGCGACAGCCAGTGTTCTAAGTCACTTGGTACTTTAGGCCTTACAGCTCTGACTACAGACTTTTGGGACAGCCAGCAAGTGATAATGAAATGCACAGGGAAGGAGAGAGGGAATCCTGTCTCCTCTACCTGCACTCTTCAGCTTCATGCCAAGTAACAATAAACGAGCATTCTTGTCACAGCGTTTCGCTGGAAATGGGGCAGAACCTGTGTATTTTAACAACTTCTTACACCAGTAACCACTACAGCATTTATTTTACTTTAAAAAAGAAAACCGGAGAAACTTCATAATTTAAACTAAAAGGTCTTTTAGCCTGGAAGACAAAAACACACTTCTGCTTTACAGCCGCAGACTAAGTTGGGGTGCGTACAGGTGGATTGAGGGGGCTGGACACAGACAGTTTGTCTTTGGCCAGTCTGTAGCTGCTGAGTTCTTTCCAGAGCTGCAGTCATTTATTATCCAGCAAATAAAGGCTGGATTCTTGCCCCTCACACACAGTGGTGGTCCTCAGCTAAGATTTACCATGCTCCGAAACGCAGGGCACACACTGTTATAAAATGTTCTCTTTTGTAGACAGACACACATCTTGGATGATATTTTCAGTCTGGTTTACTTTTATCTCACTAAACCCAGAGGGTTTGAGTCAGCTGCTCACACTTTCTCTCCCCAGTGTGATGCTGAGAACATATTAACAATACATTGAACATATATAGCAAAGGCAGCTCAGGTGTTCTTAACTTAGAAATGTGATATTCATTTCCCCCCCAGAAGAGACTATTTTTAAGACTTAGAATCATTGCACACAAAACACATTAAAGGCCTTCTCTATTCTAAGCAATATGTATGTGGAAATAAATAGAGTCTCAAGAAATGTTCAGTCTTGGTGATTTTCATTTTCTTTATCTCAGGAGGGGTCATTATCATTCCCACGTCTGAATTATTTTGAGAAGGGTATAGACAATGTGCAGCATTACTAAGGAAGCCTTCCATTTGAGAAAAATTGGAACATGGCAATTTATAAATCCTGATTTCTATATACATAAACACAATTTCAACTCTACAGTCCACGTGCACTTAACCCTGAACACAAGCAGAAGCACCACGAAATGTACCACACACCTAAGTCACAAGGTGTGTATAAGAATCAAAGGCCTCACTTTGGCAGATTGCACCCTACTCAGCTGGGTTAACAGCAGAGAACAAAGATTTATGTATGCCCCATATATATACATACATACATACATACATACATACATACATACATACATACACACACACGTGTGTGTATGTATGTATGTGTGTGTGTGTATGTGTGTGTGTAAATGAGCATAAATTTAGATGCTAAATTCAGATACAGATGCTTTTACTTAGCTTATTATTAGTCTCAGCAGGGATGAGATATAAACCTAACTTAGACAGTTGGATATAACTGACAAGTTTACCAAGAAAAGTATTTGGTAGTTATAAGCAAACAAGTATGAAAAATACTGTAGAGAATTGTCTAGAAAAAAAACGACTTGTGAAGATAATGGAATGCTAAACATCCAGACAAATGTCCCACGATAATCAACATGGAGAAAATAAAGTCCCTCCAAGGTGGCATGCCACAGAGTCTGGCTGCCCTGTTCTCCAGGTGTAATGCTATGCTGTAGCTGTGCCAACAGCTGCCCACAGTGGAGACTGAGACCCTAAAACGTGGCTTGGAGCATAGCTAGTCTAAGCTGTGACATGCTCTGAGAAGTCACTTTCATAGACTTAATTAATATTAAAGGTAGAACGCAGAACCCTTCCCCTATTGATATTTTAGTTGGTTATATGTTATGTTAAAGTTTTTAATTGATTATAGTAAAACAAATGGTTATAAATTTTTTCTGTTTGTAATTTTTAATATGACTACTCAAAAATTATACTGAGGAATGTGGCAAGTCTGTGTTCTATTTCTACTGGAAAATTTGGCCTAAAGGACAGTACAGAATACAATTAGTGAGTGTGAACTTACTGAGCATGTTGCCCACACATTTGATAGACAAGGGAAATAAGTCTTAGCTAGACTGAGTAGCGGGCTCTGAGTTGACCTCTAATCAGCTGTGGATTCTCTCAGAGGCCAGGCTACAATTAGAAACCCAGGTTTTCTCCCTTGGGTTGAGAGACAATACTGTGTTTCAAAAACCACACCTAGGTACGTTTCTTTCAGGCAATTCTGAAACTAAACAAACCATCTCAGTCTTTGACAGGAAGAACCTTTCAGTTGGTTTAGTCACCTACGTGATCTTTTCTTTCTTCCCTTGATCTTGGTGGTGAACACTTACCACAGACATGCTGTTGACATACTGTGAAATTTGTTTGTATCTCAATGAAGGTTTTAGAATCCTGTGGTTAAATTATTTAGAAAGTGAACAAAATTGTTTACTGATTTTTACGTCCACCAATGGATAAATGGCTAAAGAAAAACCATAACAAAATCCCATTGCTTGTGTTAACATGGAAGAGTGAAAGCCCACCTTTTCTGCCAGTATGGATAGAGCTGAAGTTGCTGGTGTTAATGCATAAGCTATTTTAAAATGAGCTTTAGATTTATCCTTAAACATAGTAGAGATGACGTCATGTCTTCACAGTAGCTCCGGTTTTTCTTGGGAATTCTCTCTCCTCCCTTTGTTTCTCATCTCTTCTTTCTTATCAATTCCCAAACTTATACACATCAAAAGGCCTTCTCCCTTCTATGCGGTTCCCACGTGTATAAGATAAATCTTCTCTTTTAATAGACAGGATTTTAATTTTTGCTGTTATCACTGTGATATCAAGTTTTCTTTTGTTTCTATAGAAATGTCTGTGCATAGAGTCCCATTTCCTGATCATCTAGAGTGAAGTCAAGGCAATAAGTGGAAAAAAATAAAAGCCAGTTAATCCTTACCTTCTCTGACTTCAATATGGGTTTGGATACATTGTCTAAGGTAAAAACACAGCTTTGTTTTTTTTTTATTTTTATTTTTAACAGAAAGAGGGCGTCTGGACCTACTTGGCATTCAGTATATAAAAAGAAATTGGATTAAATACATTCAAACAGCTTTCTGTTCTGAAATATATCTCAGAAACTGACATACTAATATACAGTGTGACTCTCCAAGTGTGCAGAGTTCTCCAAATCTATTTAAACCATACAAATCTTGTTATAAAAAATATCTGAGAGATTGATATCCTTAGAACGTATTTTCAGAAACCTTGGACTAGGAAAATTCATTGTCAGAAAGGACCAATTATTTGTTTAGCTAATTATCCAACGAGCTAGCTGGCTTACTGTGCCCTCCTCTGCTAATTCCTTCTTATCGAATCCTCACCTCCTCGATATCGAATCCTCACCTCCTCCTCGATATGGCATATTTGCAGACAGTGCTTTCAAAGAAGTAATGAAGGTAAATACGGTCAGCCATTGGACCTTAACCTGGTAATAGTGATGTATTTATAGCTATAAACTGAGAAAGAAACACCAAAGATCTTTCTCTTTCCAAAGGTCATTAGATGACATGACAAGAAGTTAGAGAGCTGTGAGACCACACTCAAGATTAACTCTGCCAGAACTTTGATCTTTGGAATTTCAACCTCCAAACCTAGGAGAACATACGTGTCTACCATTGGAGCCACTCAGTCTTGGGACTTCGTTCCAGCAGCTCTGACAAACAATTCCTACTGCTCCCATGGTTCAGATGCTACAAATGGCCAGAGAGGACAGTTCCAGGTCACAGGCTGTTTGCCTTCCAGGTCATGGGCATGCCAGAAATGCTTAGTCACCTTCTAGGATTGCATCAATCAATTTCTTGAATTAGGCTTGGCAGCTCCTTGCTACACAGCCTAACTTCTACCCTCGGTTTTGCTACAGAGGATGCTACAATCGTTTTGTAAATCCTTACCAAAATAATGGGCAAATTTCTTGCTTCTCTTTCATTTTCTGGCTTAGTTAAACCAAGAAACTCACAGCTGAACCTCCCCTCCCCCTTATCATGGAGTAATGGACTGCTCCAACCAGGCTGTGGGGTAGTCACTTTCTCTGCTTTCCTGTGGCTTCCCTGCAGAAGCCCAAATGTCCTTCATTTCTCAGCACTGTTTGCAATGGCCACACTGAGTTCCTTTGCTCATGCAATCACCACGCCGGGGGGTGGGGGTGGGAGTGGGGGTGGGGGGCAGCCTACTGAAGCCAGCACGTCCTATTGAGGAAGTCTTCTCAGTCTGTCTTGGACAAGTGGCCTTGGTGATCAGGCCATATCCCATGCACCACAGTCCTTCAAACTCACCCCAGTAGAGCAAGGGTTTGATGTGACCCTGCCACTACTAACACTCCCCCCAAATAAGGCCAACACACCAAAATGGAATAGTTACACACACAAGAATTTGTTATAAACATAAAAATACTATTTATCAAATAGATTTAAACAAAGTAAGCACTTAAACTTGAGGTGAATCTTTAAAAAAAACTACATTAAGTTGCAAAATGTAGACCTGGATGAGCAGCTGTATCATTTCCACAGCTCTCTCAATGGCACTGTTTCAGAACACTGCTCACGTTCTCTGTCTTTATGTCCTCTTAAAAAAAAAAAAAAATGAGTGCAATTTGTGTCATTCATACACTCTTGAGTGTGGGACCACCCCGTGGAGTATGGTCAACCCACCAGGAGCCATATCTTTAAAGAGAACAAACTCTCCAACTCTCAGCAGCCATCGACTGCCTGTAGGTTCTCAGCTAGGAGTGGAACTCCATGAACACCTTCTCGCTCTGTGCTGGGCTTTCGTTTGCCTTAAGTGTGCATAGGCTTCCTTTATGAACCAACGCACATCTATTACACTAGCCCTGTGGCTGCAGCCGATAAAAGAAACACATGCTTTCTCTTTCCACAGACCTGTCCACTCTGCAAAATTATTTTATCTAAATATTTGTGCAAGGAAGAGATTTATTTTGGCTAAGAATTATATTTAAAAACATTAACAACAATTTAAATATATAAACACTTAAACAATATAGTTTCTAGGTTAATCTAATGTAGACTTAGGTGGGATTCTTTAAGAAGCCATATGTATGCTGTGAGCCTGTTTCTTTATCCTCAAAATTAAGGAAGTGATTATTTGGCCTATAAAATGTCCCCCAATACCATAAATGATTAAAATGTTTTTTCTTATAACTTAAACTGTAAACCTATCTTTAAAACATCCATTCTCTATTATATTTTGAAATTCTGCATTTTAGGTAAATCATTATACTTTATGAAAATAGGCAAGTTCTACTTAAATTTTAGTGATCACGAAACTTCCCAGCTAAGTAGTAAATTTTTATGTAAATAACAGGAAAGAATAAAAATCAAACAAGCTAATGCCTGTGACTGTTTTCTGCTGGGAAGAAAGATAAAGCCAGGAATTAGGAAGAAGCTAGGCTAGAATTTACAAAGATAACGTGTGTGAGAGGTTGTACAAATGTAGTCATGTGTGTATATTTATGTAGAGAGTGGATACTCTTGACAGAAAAATTAAAACTGTAAGGTAAACCATTAATTATACAGAACAGACCATTCCATATGCACATTCAAGCATACATACATACGCACATGCACATCAGAACCAACGCAGAGATTCTGATACAGATTTTTGGGTTATCCAAAGATTCCAATAGCCAAGGCTGTGTTTAGAACCATACAGAAAATGTACAGCAGACTCCTGCAATGGTTTCATTGTTGCTCAAGCATCACTCAGTTATTAGCAGGGTAACTTGGACCTGTCTAAGGGGGTTGTGGCAGGCAGTGGGAGGATGGCTCAATCAGTCATGTGTTTGCCCCACAAGCACTAATACCTCAATTTGATTCCCAGGACTCAGACATGGTAGTGGATGTTTATGTGTAATGTCAGTGCCTGGGGCTCACTGGCCTGGAGTCAATCCAGCCTGATTGGAGAGCTACAGTCAAATAAGAGACCCCGTTTCACAAGGGGTGGATGGCATTACTGAAGATGGCACCTAAAGTTGTGCTCTGGCTTCTACCTGTGCACACACAAACACATGTAATCTTACATACAAATAGCAACACACACACCGCTGACTCTGTTCTTCCTTTCAGGTCTTAGCAGCAAAGCAGGAAACAATCAATGCAGGTAAAGGAAGAGATATCTATTGTTGGTTCTTGCTAAAGGTTCTTATATTTGCATATTTTTATAGTTTTTGTGGAGACATTTTCCAAAAATGGAACTCTTCTAAGTTTTACTATTGTTATTAAATGAAGGTTGCACAAATAAATGACAGAGCAAGTGAGTCACAATTAGAAGCAAATTGCCAAACAGAAGTAGGCCACAACTAATATGTACCACAGTTGGCAGAATCCTGGAGTTCAGGCAGACAACTATGGGTAACTGTGAACCTACAATAATCAAGAGTAGGAACAAGAAAAACAAAAAGATGTGCCACAGTAGTAAATACAACGACTTTATTTTATCCAGTCCAAAGGAATGTAGTGTTAAGGAAAGGGACCACACCTCTTCCAGCTACAGTGTCCACACCATCACGTTTCAGAGAAGAAAGCGATATTCAAAACACCTTGTCACTGCCTGGTATTTCCAAAACATTGAGATGTGGGTGCTCATCTGTCATCAGGCTGTGGGTACCCAGGATTCTTTGGCTCTTTCTGTGGTGGTGTGGAATTTGATGTTTATCATTTGGCTATTCTACATTTGCCTGCACTTATCTAAGCTTTTGAAGTATCAGGTGCCTGTATCATGGTCTGCGTCTAAATGCGACTTTGTTTATCAAAGGTTGAATGTCAGAAAATATTTAGTTAATGATGACAAGATGCCCCGTTAGTGTGCTTGAGCTTTAAGATGCTTCTTAATCATTGACCTTTGAGTTTTACATAGATAAATAAGGCGGAGTTGGTGGGGCTCGTCTGGAAATATCAACCTGGGCTAAATAATCAGCGTTGAATTCAATCTCTAACATTATTTCTGGCAGTGACACTGACATGGAGAGTTGGTACACTCCAGGCATGATCTGAAAGAGTCTAAAAGCCAGCAAAATCGAGGACAGAAGGAAAATGCATAGAGAGCACAACAGGGTAAAGCAACTTACTTTAAAACGTGAGCAAGGGGCTTAAAAGTTTAGTACTGCTTTTTGACAGAAACTAATTTTGGTTCACAGTCCTCTGCATATATTTTTCTCACTGTAAGAGCATATATTTATTAGGTTGACCACTTCTAATGAAAAAGGCAAAATATATAGTCTTTGAACACCAATTCCACAAGTGAAACATTCTACACATTAACCCACCTCATGGGATAAATAGAACTCAAAATGTAGGCACACTAAAAATACCATATAAAATGATCTACAGAACATGCACTTGAGATGTACATGAAACAAATAAAATTTGTGACTAGACTCGAGTCTCACCACAATACAGCTTATCATATATTTGCAAATATTCTGAAATGTAAGAATAATCTGAAATAATGCAACAGTTCAGGTCTCAAATATTTCAGATGAGGAATATTCAGCCTGTATTATGTTTAATATTTGTTAGTACTTGAAAGTATCAAATTAAAAGAAAAATGTACTAGAAGCCATTATTCAGTCTTGAAATCATGTACTCACAAACAAATTCAGTAGGCTCTCTCTGTAGATAGATAATAGATAGAGAGATGGTAGATGATAAACAGATAGATTTGCACACACACAAATATATATACACATAACAAGTACAATCAGAGAGAACGTAAAGTTGCGAGTAGGAGCATACGAGAGGGTTTGACCGAAGATAACTGGAAGGAGTTGGGCAGAGGAAAGAGAAGAAGTGACGTAACTCTACTTCAGGTAAAGACCTTAAAAATATCACTCACCTTTCGTGCATTTAACTAGTTAAGTGTTTAATACATGCTTTAGTAGAAATGTGCTAGACAATGTATGGAGAAAGAAAGTGCCCTTTGCTTTCCAGTTCCCTACAAGGCACTAAACAGCAAACAGCTAGCTCTTGCCAGTATTGCGATTCAGTGCTCCTCTACACTGTGTTGGAAGTCAAGGATTTGAAGGTAAACACAACATGACTCTGCAGACACAGAACCCAGCCCACCATATAGTCCCTCCTATTCCAGCCACGAGTCTATTAGCTCTTCCATTCTGCTGCTGAGACCTGGAGGTCTATCATACTGCAGTGCCTCCAGTAGACGTGTTTCTGATCTGCTGTGGGCTTCTCCAGCCTCTCAAAGAGGGGTCATATCCTTCCCCCCCGGGCTCCATCATCTGCTAGCTTTCTTCCAATCAATCTTACACAGCATTTCCTTTAGTACAATTGGGATCAAGGGTGTTTTTGCAAAAACTTCCCAGTTTTCATTACTTACTATAAGCTAAGGCCATTGGCCTCTTAGGTCATTGCTTGTCTGGTCCTAACTTAGTTTCTATTGCTTTATCTTCTTTAAGAAGTTTTAAATTCAGATTATTTTATTTTAATTGGCAAAACTATATATGCTTATCACATATGACATAATATTCTGAAATAATTCAAGAAAGCCATTATTCAGCCTGGAGACTATAGTACATGATAATTCCATATAGTCTAAAAGTCACTAGAGAGTGGATATTAAAAGATCTCACGCAGCAGTGACATGTTATCACTTAGCTAGGCCGATGCATCCATTGTCCTCAGGGGCACCTCCTTCTCTTCCTTCCTGCCCTTCTTTGTCCTCTTGGCACCCACACAACTTTCTTCTGTACTGGTCTCCGGAAGCCAGTTCCCCTTTAAAGCTCGGCACAGAAATGACCACTTCTCAGACCTAGAACCAGAGATCCATTAAAGCTAATGATCGGTTCTCTACTATACCTGCCTGCTGCACGCACTATCACCTTTTAAAGACTTGGAAATTTTTTGATTTGTGCTCAGCTTGTTTTGCACCTTCTTTATTGATCCTATTATTTTTAAGCCATCTGGAAGTACTTTGTTACATCTCTGTATCCTTTTGAAAATATGACAAAGAGTAAATATTTAGTTAATATTTGTCAAGTGAATGAATGAATGACAGTATAACAAATGAGCAAATGATTAAAAGCAACTAAAGAACAACACAACAAAACTAACTTGACAGCCACAATCAGTACAATGGTGACTGCCTATCCTTACTGGAGAAATTGTGAGAATTATACTCCGTAGCTTACATTATGAGAGAAATGTTATGCTGCTAAGGACTTAGAGAAAAATCCCAAAGTATGATCATTTTCCACACTCAGGGACAAAAGTAAATTGTCTCTGGATGTCCATAGTAAAAGTTTCCTTCATTTTGCATTGTGACTTTGTCTCTATGCACACTGGAGACTTACTGGGGCAAGTCTGCTATGACTCAGATGGCATGGCTGACTTAACGTTCTCTTAGATTTCTGATTTTGTGATTTTTATCTACAGGCCCTCTCGCTATTAATCATGAGCAGCTTAACCATAGACACATAAGAGATGACAAACTAAGATTAAAGATGTATGATAAATGTGGCTTTAAAAAAACCTTCTCTGACTAATTTTTCGTACTTATCCATCAAAGCTAGCACCTCTGGTAATGAATACTTAACTTAGCTCTAACTCTTTCCCTTTAAGACAGCAATCCATCTTATTGGATGATATCTGTGAAACAGCTTAGGAACTGCTGCATGGGGGGGAGTGGGAGAAAACAGTTTACACGAAAGGGAAAAAAGAGAAGAGAAAGTAGATATTCATATCCCAGCTTGGTCCCAGCCTTCAGTGCTGGTCAATAAATGTGGTACCAGATATAAACAAAACATTCCATTCTGCGTTATGTCAACCTTCAGCACAAAGGTCATTCATCACCGTACATTAATGTCCCCAGCACCTGTAAAATCTGATGTGCATTCTTTTAGGCCATTTTTTTCAACTTGGTGTCTGTCAGAGATACCCCCCACTATATGTACATTATTTATGTTGGGGGTGCTTTCTCAATGTCACCCAAATGAATTAGCATCACGCTGCGCCTCGGAGTTAAGAGAGTCGCCATGTGCATTTATGTGTTTTCTCTCCCCTAATACTGACACATTTATATCCCTTCCCCGTCTGCTCTGGCCTTGGCAGGGATGCGTAGTACAAGCAGTTTATTTTACTATGACATGGTGACAAAATAGAACTTTATTTATGTGAAGCTGGTTAAAAATGCCCTGGCCAAAAAATATGACACCAGTTAAGGAAATCTAATAAAACCTCTTGTAGAAATGGTGTAAAGTATAGAGTTTTATTTGGAACTTAATGAGGTTGGTAATGCACACTGTACCTTACTGTGTCACCAAACAGCACCAGGCCAGTGCTGCTCAGGGTTTTATTCTTAAAACCAGTCCAACTTCTGTTAATTTAGTCAACCACCTTCAGCTTCCCAGCAGTCAATCATGAATTCACCCATCTATTCTATTAACATATCAACATTATGTAGATGAAGGGGCTTCTGCTTATGTGAAATAATTTTTATCAGTATCTATGAGTTTGAGGATTCTAGCCAAATTAGCTCACAAATTATAGGAATAGTCACAAAAACAAAAGAGATGATGATGATGATGATGATGATGATGATGCCGCCAAAATTTAGTAATATGAACTGTTTATGTTAAATATTTTACCACTCAATAAGATGCTTTATAGAGGGGTCAATAGAAACAACTTCATGTTTACATTGACTCACTCACAGGACATTTTCAGCTGATGATCAAAGGAAGTATGTGGCTCCTGCTAAAAACTGCCATCAGTGTAGGCTTCAAGATAAGTAAAGGCTGGTAGAATCAAGCGCTTTGGTTTCTGGACCCTGAACCCTCAGCATCTGACAGGACTCAGTCAAACAGAACACCCATCCCTAGCATCTCTGAGAGCCCACGAAACACTCCAGTTCCTATCTTCCTACACTGATGCAGACGGGAATGAAGCTTCATCTGCTTTTACAGCTTGAGAAATAAAACTTCTAAACTAGAACATGCCCGGTCTGTCTGTCCAAGTTTCTTAGGACCCAGGACTCTTAGTAAATGTAGCGCCTCATAAAGCCAAGAAGAACGGAAGTGTGGGCCTCCAGTCACAAATCACTAGAGAACAAAAGGTGACAGAAGGGATTGTTTTATCCAATATTTTCACCCAATTTAACTTCAGGTCCTGTTTGAATTTCTTGCACATAGATTGGCAGATTAGACTATGATTCCTGTTGATTCTCAGTAATCATATGAAACATGATATATGTGGTCCTGTGTTTAATAATAATATATCAGTGCTGGGGAAGGAATTTGCCACACTGTAAGGACCTGAGTTTGATTCTCCACATCCCACGCAAAACCTGGCATGGTGGTACACATCTGTAATTTTGGTACCCTTATGACCATTGTACTGCAAAGACAGAAAAATTGCTGGAGGCTGAAAGATCAGCTAACCTAGTGTACACAGTAGCAAATATAATGGGGTGGAAAGGGAAGATCAAATCCAGGGTTGCTCTCTGACATCCTCATGCACACCCCCCCACACACACATGCACACTCACATGTACATGTGTGAGCACACACACACCATATAGACTTTTAAAGTAATAAAACCAGTGACCAAAAAGTAGCCTGAATGTCTGTCTTCCCCTGTATTATTACAAAGAGAAAATAACAGCACACCAGAACAAAGACCATTAAACCATTAAACTTAGAGCTGGAAGAAATGGGCTGGGGTCCTCTTGCTAGTTGCTGATCAGATACTGTCCAGCAGTTCACTTAATTCTCTGGTTCTTAGGTTTCTCGCCTGTTCAATAATGACAGTACCCTGTTCCTGCTGTTGAAATGGGGTAGATATGAAATCTACAATGACTGTGTTGGACAGGCCCGTGCATGCACCCTTTCTGCTTTCGTGATGTAAAGGGAAAATTGTAATCTTATCATTGAATAAAACACCTTTAACCGTAGTCCGTCTTCACAGCTAACTTGTCGCTCTTTGTGTAGTCACCAGAATGCTATTCCTGTCTAATTGTAACTTTATCATTTCATTATTTTGAGCACTTAATGACATGTCACCATGGTTTGGGGTGGAATTGAGAAATTTATTCAGATTTCTAGGATAAATAGGGAGAATGAACAGTATTGAGAAAATTCTGCTTTTGTAAAACTGAAAACCATCTTACTGTGTTTGAGGCTAATGATGGATGAAAAGAAAAAAGGCGAGGGAATAGGGAATAGACATGGTGAAAATAGTGAATATACTCAAACGTTTCAAATTATAGTAGGATTTATACATAATTCATCATATATCTCAAGTGTCTTCTAAGTATAAATTTCCTTTTTTTGAAGACATGGACTCATGTAGGCCAGGCTAGGCTGGATCATGATGGTCCTCCTACCTCACTGTGCGTCCTCCTACCTACTGCCGTGTGAGTCACCACAGCCAGCTGCATCAGTCTCATCCTGCAATCTCCTCGCCTGTCATCCTCTCACCTTCTCTTCTGGTTTGTCCTTCCTGCTCCATGTTTCATTCATCCTCAGTCCTGGTCCTTTCTCCCACTCTGAGGCTCAGCCTCTCTATAGATGGTCTCCTCGACTTCTCTGCAAGTTACAGCATGAGACACATAGAGCTGTGGACCACAGTTATGCACATAACCCTGTTTAGCAGCACCAAACATGGTTATAGCCCAAATAAGCACCAACTTCTGTGGAAACACCGATCAAAACAGGAATATATCCATCTTCAGGCACCACAGGCATGGAGCCATGCTAATTAAATATGACTCTTGCTTTGTCCCCGTCATGGGAAGCCCATACAGAGTAGAGCACAATGACCAGGTTGCTCATGTGGAATTCTGATAAATTCTCATGTGGGATGCTCTCACTACTGTAAGAAATCTAGTTATGGTAGCTTAAGCCTTGCTTGAATGGACACGAAAGAACCACACTTCTACCCTGTTCTGAGACTTTGCTGAGAAAATGACCTTAATTAAACAGAACCTAGAAGTTCTTTTAAAGGGGCTCTGTCCCTAGAGTGACTGGCCCTTTTTGATCCTGAAAGTTCTGGGAACATTGACCTTTCTACCATCCTAGCTCCATTGCTAGTAAGTAATAAGATCTCCAGCTGACCCTCAAACATGTGGATCACTATTGGGGAAGGTAAAGAAAATGCGTATCCTTCTACAGTTGGGAACCAAGGCCTTAACCCTGTGCGCATGAATACCATACCAAATAGAACACGACACCTCCCCAAACACTGAGTCAAGCTAGTGCAGTAGGAGGAGCTATCTGAAGGACTTGCACGGTCCCTCTCAGCACTGGGAATACACTTCCCTGAGGAACAGTGCAGGAAGGAGACACTGCATGTCAATCTATACACAGCCGTGCTACTTCTTGGAAATACATCATGGCCCTAGACTGAATTCTTGTATCTGGTACAACTGCAGTGACCCCGAGGGCAGCCACTGTCCTCACTTTCTCCTACTTTTCGTCTTGTTCTGTCCTTCTACCAGTCCACAGTCCTCACACTTCAGTTGGTATCTTTGTTCGCATCCATGTTTCAGACCAGAGGGTTCAAACTATTCCCTAGCATGGTGTTTTAAAAACACAGGTAAATAGTACCACATTTAACTCAGTTACTGAAGAATCCAGAAATATCTAGAAAAGGCCATTCTGTGTTTTATCCAGAAAGTAAAGTAGAACTTATCCCCTAGCTTAGTTTGTGATAATAAAACATAGCATAATTCAATGGCCTTTCTTATCTCCTGAGGGTGATAGATTCTTTGGTGAAGTTAAACAATATCAAACACAATGAACTGTACCTTTAATATTTTATAATTATAATATGATGCTAATGATCCTTTAATGATTCTAGAACTGGAGGTAGAAGTAAAAGACATATTGTTCTGAATTAGCCAGAAATTTTATGTCAGCAGTTGGGTAGAACCATTAATATGAATAAAAGTAAGTTTAGATTTTTGGCAGGAAAGTGATTGTGAGACCTGACTTGGCAGCAGCATTTGAAGTCTTATTATGCCTTTTTTTTTTTTTTTTTTTTGAGTCATTAAAGAGGTTGAAAAAAAGTCAAAATGTTCCAGAAATATTTCCCCCTTTTTTCTGGTTACAGAATACCCTCCTTTCCACAAAGGCGTAGGACATGCCCTCCCCCACAGTATGTTAAAGAGGCTAAAGAAACGACAAGTGAAAAAGCCATTACGTTTATTCTATTTTTAAAATGCCCCCTTTCCTGGTTAATTCCCCAAAGCCATGCAAACTCACTACTTAGATCACGTGAACAGAGGATATAAAATGGCCTTCGCCAGTTTAGGGTGATGCTGAGCAGCATGTCAGCAGAGAAGGTATTTCTAGCTGACAGATTAATGAGAAACTTTCTATTTTAAAACAATAGATTATTGGTGTGGGGACAGTAATAGCTGTATCTTCTTTTATCACAAAGACACAAAACCATGCATAGGGTTGGAATCAACATCCATGACCAGAGAGGCCATTCCCAGACTCTAGAAAGTGAGGTTTGATGTCTCCCTGTAGAAAAGTGGCACCTGCAACCTTTGACCTCGTGACTCTGCACACCCCTCAGGAATGATTAAAAGAAAGCCAATGGGTAAACATGGTGTAATGAATAGTTTTATCACTTTCTTATAAATTAACTATTATGGACTAAAATCAAATATCAATAAACCATTCCTAAGTAAACTTGCCTAACTTGTGATATAAATACTAATAAGTATATTAATAGCTTATTTATAATCAACATATTGAGTGCAAATCAATGAAGATAAAATTCTTGGCAGCAACTCTACACAGTGGGCTAAGCATTTTACTCTGTATCTGCATTAATTTGCTTAGTGAACCTTTTCATTAGGGACTGTACAAAACAGATCCCTCATGGGTGTTCACAAATGCTTAATCTTATGTGGTGCATATAACCGTTCTCTGCTGAGAGCCATCATGGAGTGCTTCCGTCAAGTGCTAATCTCGTGGGTGAAAGAGTCAAGCCCTGGAATCATAAGAGGCTTTGTAGGCACCTTAGAGAACTATTGGCAGCCTTTGAACAAGTCGATTCTATCCAGAGGAAGCAGTTTCCTCCATTAGAAGACAGGAAGAATAACCCTGGGAATAGCGCACTAACGCCAGTCAAGTTCTAGTGATCTTCCTGCTAGAAGCACAAGAAAAGTGCAAAGTACCCTGACTGTGTGCCACCAACACTAAAAGAAACCTGACTGTGCACCAGCAACACTCAAGGGATGCTCTCACGCACTAAGCAAGAGTAACAATAAATATCGGTAGAATCGATGTGTATAATCACATAATTCCAGTGAGTGTGATCTCTTGGAACTATAATTTAGCTGCACACTTCAAACCTATAAATGACCCATTATGTACATATCTACTTGGCTTTATTAAATCAAAATTACATATGTGCCTGTAATGGGATATGCAACAATTTTCTGAGATCGGGTTCATCAATTTCATTCTGACTTGTTTATCACTTAAATTGTTCTCTTTCTATTTGGATTTTTATATATTTTCCTAAATTATCAAAAGAATTGTTCTACTTCAGCTCCAGCTCAGTCTTTTGGTTTTCTAATCCCCATTCAGTTTTGAAAGCTCATGGTAACTTAACGATAATTACAAAGAGCATGGACCCACTGCTGCCAGATAAGCTTGATTGTCCCTCAAATTTCTCTTAGCTTAGTTTCCCCTTAGCATCTCCGGAAAGTATTAAACTGAAGATAAGTTAAATTAGCCCTTTCTATGCTGATCAACTAGCTACATCTATGTTTCAAAGGATATTTTATACTATACATACCATGATCTTATAAAGTAACAATCAATTTACAATTCCATACTTGTTATATACATGCACATATATACATACACACACATATATATCATATATCTGCACATATATACATGTACACACATGCACACATATATCGTATATTTTTCTCACTTCACTAAATTTTGTCTTAGAGTTTTGTGTTCTATCTTTAATGTTTCTTCTTAATAAGATCAATTGCTAATATTTATTTATTTATTTATTTATTTATTTATTTATTTATTTATTTTGAGATGGAGCTTCCCGGTGTAGCCCTGGCTGTTGTGGAACTTACTCTGTCGATCAGGCTGGTGTCGAACTCATAGAGATTCACCTGCCTCTGCCTCTGCCTCCTGAGTGCTGGGATTAAAAGTGTGTGCCACCACCACTGCCCAGCACAATTGATTTTATTGTTTAAAATTCCTTAAAATTTCTCTACCTTTAAATTTTTCCTTTGTGTTTGTGTTTGTGTGCATGTGCACTATGTGTGGGCACACATGTGATACGGTGCACATGTGGGGGTCAAAGGACAACACTGGGGTGTTGGGTCTCTCCTTTTATCTCATAGTTCTGGAGATTGAACCAGGGTTGTCAGGCTCAGTAGCAAACACCTTCACCCACAGAGCCATGCTACTGGCTCCTTCACCCACAGAGCCATGCTACTGGCTCCAAATTAACAGATTTATTATTCTTACAAATTCTTACTAATAAAATTCTTGCACATTTTATTCCTTTTATTTCTATATTAACTTTATTATAAAAAAAAACTGTAATAAAAAACACACACCAAAACGAACCAGACACAAATGAACATCTAATCAGTTAGAAGAGGAAGTTCTGAAGCACTTGAGACTTGTGCTGGATTTGACACTTTCTCTGTCAAATATATTTTCACGTACTTGTCCACCACCCAAACCTGAAAAATTCATGACAGAGTTAGAATGAGAACAATAATTAGATTTATATCCACTACCTTCATTCATTCATTCCTTACACGCAATCATTAGCTCTTCTTGTTTTCCTTTCTATGTTATACTGTACTGACATATGCATGTGTGTGTGTGTGTGTGTGTGTGTGTGTGTGTTGAGGAAGACATGTTTTTTTCTTTCTGGCACTATGTGATGTCTTTCATATTATACATTTTAACTCCATTCATTTTCCTGCAAGTTTTGCGATTTAATTTTTCTTTAGAGCTGAATAGTAGTTATAAATCCATACACACACTTATATATATGCATGTATACATACTAAAACTTTATTCTACAGATATAGGCTGATTCCAGTTCTTTGCTATAGTGACTAGGGCAGCAAAAAGAATAAAACACAAATATTTAAGAAATTAAGTTCTTAATTTTAATAAAAGATATAGATCTCATGAAGTAGTGGGACTTACAGAAAGTGGTATACAACATCAAATTTTAATTCTTAAAGAGGCCCATTTGTTTTACACTTATAAGTACAGAGTGTGCACATACAGAGGTGCACACACACATGATTGCACATGCAGGCACATATGATGTGAGTGTAGAAAGGGAGCAGTTTGAAAGGAAACCGGTGACAGGCAGGACAGATGGCAATGGGGGAGTGACTATGGACAAAGAACAAAGCTGAACAATAGTATTATGAAGCATAACACTTTATACAATGCACACTAATATTCTTTTTAAAAGAAGGCACTAAAAGTTGAACCAATCAACTGCAATGTTCCTCTTAGTTTCTATTACAAATAAAAGTAGAATATTATGGATCAAGGCCAGTATTTCTTAAAGAGAAATATTTTCTTTCTGGGTTCGTCCAAATAAATTTTTTGTTCAATTATGATCTTGAAATTAAAAAGAATAAATCATAGTCCCTAAAAGATTCCTAAGCATTTGACAACAGTTTGTGACTAGGCCTTGGGTGAGGGATAGGCGCTACACAAGGTTTTAGTAAGGGAAGGCTTGTAGACACTAAGAGTCACAAGCACCATTAGCACAGGTGTCACAGCCATGGTTATGACTAACAACAGGCGACGTTTCAAGATGGCTTCTCGCCCCCTAATTTTCTGATTCACTTACTACTTCCAGGAGAAATATTTCAAGAAAGCACTCCCAATCAAGAAAAAGAGAAAGAGGGGTGTGTGTGTGTGTGCGTGTGTGTGTGTGTGTGTGTGTGTGCATGTGTCTCACGGGCAGAAACTATTGCTTGTCCTAAATGAATGGCTTTTCTGACCAAGGGTCAGGGTCAAGAGCTCGTGATTTTGCTCGTACTGTCACTGATCGGCTCACAGGAAGTGTCTCCACTTCTCTCTTTCTGTGCATACGATTCTTATACTTTACTGTTTGCTGATTTCTGCCTCACCCCCAGCATTACAATTAACTGCCTACTGCTATCTATCCTGTGTGAAAGTTTCTTAAAGTTGGCAGTTTAGAATTAGCAGATTTCTTCAAATGGGATAGATTTGGAAGGGACTAGAGCCTTATCTCTTCACTACCTCCTCCTTTCTTAGCACCTCCTTCAATGACCCCTGTGGGATTCTATAGAAGGTAAATAAATAACAAATGTCTGAATCAGACAGAAAAAAAAAAACCTCCCCTCAAGGGATTCCACAGTCGATGAAAACCCTCTAGACAGCAAAAAGACATTTCTCTGTGACTTTTTATTTCTCTGAATAATTAACTCTATGGCTTAATGTAAATATATCTGCATCTACCTTGAATCTTGTATGATAACTTGGTTTTTCTGTCCTGGGTCATCGATTGATTGGAGAGTAAAGGCCAAGCCTGACAGGTCATGCCACAGACCTGACCTTCCAGCCTGGGAAAGAGACAGGCATGTCTTCATATTTGTCAGTCTCTCACATTCCCACAAAAGAAGCCTTTCTTTACTGGTCTTTATGTCCTGTCTGTTTTAGACCATAAGTCTTAGTAGGGCTTCTTGTCTAAGTAACTTTTGACTCTAAATGTAGCAAGTTTCTGTTTAAACACAAGCTATTAATACTACTTGGTAACCATTGCGCAATAGGATCAGTAAGACAGAGTTGTATTGGTCTTAAAAATTGCATGCAGCCTCTCCCCACCCATTAGGGAGGGACTGCAGGCAGATGAGTCTGTTGCCAAACAAGTAAATCTGTCTCACTCTTAAAAGGTGCCTCCTGCTACTATTGCTTCACAAGGCATATGAAACAGATGTAATAACAAGTTTCTACTTTCTCAACGATGTACCAATTCTGTATCCATGGTAACCAGCGACAAGGCACTGAGTTGTGGACACTAGAGACATCAAAATGAGACAAGGAAAGAGGACTTAGTGTGTTGGGATGTGCATTTGTATGTGTGTGTAAGTAACAATTCTCATTAACAGATTATTGAAACAACATCCCTTGAATGTTCCCCAAGCAAGTGGGACACAAAAATGAACACCGAGAGGTCTGGAATGGGAAGCTGAGAAGCAATTAAGAAGCAAAACAATCAGAAGGGCAAGTTAGTGTGTCTGTGCTCAAAGGAAGAAGTGTGGCAAAAACCTGAACGGAAGGGTAGGCCAGTAAGAAATATTCTTAACATGAGGTAAAGTCAAATGTTCCTGAAGGAAGGAAAAAGAAAAAAAGAAAATGTGGAGCAAATTCTAAAGTCACATCTATTAGTCCACATGCAGTAGGGTTCTTTTTCTTCATAGTCAGAAAGCAGAGCTAAGCCCCTATCCTGAGGGTGGGAGGTCCTGATGATTGACAGGTATTCACTGGTGAGTCACAGTCAGTCATTCCTGACAGTTCCAGGTTATTATTTCATGTAGTGGAGCAGGGAATGCAACGGTTAGAAAGGGGATGGAGAGAGCCTGAGAAAGGACGTTAGGTGCACAGAGAAAAAGCCACCTCCATGAAACAGGAAGTCTTTTCTCTTGTCAGAGCATCATCCATCACGCTGGGGGAAACGGCGGGGACATAACCTACTACTTCTTAATAGGCTTCTGCACAGAGAGCGACTTTGAAGCAGCAGCTGCCCACAGTAAATTTCACTGACCCTTAGAGCCTTTCTTCGAGTTCTCCAACTGTTTTGTCTCCTGAGCCGCAGCTCAGTGTTGGGTCCAAGTCACAGCACCTGACTAAACTAAGGGGCCTGTCCATGAGAGTGGAAAGCGGTCCATGATGTTGTCTTTTCTGAGCTGCCCCAACAGTGAGACATGATGCCATTCCATCTGGCCATTAAATGTATTCTTTCCCAGGGAGAAGAGGCTCAGCAAGGGATTTGTATTTTAAGGTCTAGTGTTTTACTGTACACATATCAAAGAACATACAGTGAAATACAGTCCAGTCCTTACATAATGCAGCCAAGAAGCCTTGTCTTCTCAATAAACCAGAATTAACAAGTCAAATAAGATCGTGAGCCTTAAGAGGTCCCCTAAGCTTTAATTTCTTTTTGACCATAAAGTTTCAGAGACATGAAAACCCAAACGCTGGAGTTAGAAATGAGCACAGTGGAAACTTAGAGAATACATTTAAAGATTCAGATTTCAACATTTTAAAAACTTTTTGCAACAATCCAGTTAAGTTAGAAATTATGAGGCTTATTCAGCAAACCAACATAAATTATTCAGATAAAGATATTTCATTTGATGCCTAAGGTTGATGCTCCAGACTCTCTGCTACTTAGGCAGTGGGTGGGTGTTTTTCTAAGAGCTAGGGACAGACTTGCCTGGCTCTTCCTACCTTAGCTTAGAGCCTGTTTCCCATGCAGTCAACAGAACATAAAATGAGGCTGAACCAGACTTCAGTCTACCTGGCATGTGGATGTCTGAATTCGCACTGTGGTTTTTAGTTCTTCTAATGAGAGGGTGTTAGAGAAAACCAGACTTTGAGCACTGTCCTGATTCTTCTGCTCCAAGCAGAGGAAGGAAAGTAGGATTCTGCTGGTTCATGCTCTCCTAGTTGAAATGTTCTAGGATCTTGGGGTAAGTCAATTGTCTCTACTAGCCTCCAACAAATATACAAATAAATTTTTATAAAACTGTCAAGAGTAAGTATTAATTTAATGGACTCATATTCTTGGATTCCACTCAATTTCCTTAGCCATGAAACTTCCAGAAGAAAAGAACAACATGATGTATCAACTGTTTTTTTAATAATAAGAAGAAATTCATAGAATATAACTGTGTGTTAGGATCATCACCATACATATCACAGTGGTCACAGGCTGGGTAAGCATTATATCTTCTCTCCCTGAGGTATGATGGTTCCTTACCACAGGATGTCCAAAATGGGTGCTTAAGAAACAGGTTGAACCAGGAATGGGGGTGGTGGTGCATTCCTTTAATACGAACACTTTGGGAACCAGGGGTAGGCAGGGCTTGGAGACTTTCAGGCCAACCAGGGTTACATAGTAAGATCCAGTTAAAACAAAAACAAACAAACAAACACAAATAAGAAAAGGAAACTTTGGCTTATGGAATCACAGATCCTGAATAAATAAATGGGCCACAAATCATAATTTACTAGTGTATGCACAAAAGAGTCACCAAACTGAAGCTGCCTCATGCATGTGTATACCTTTAGAACAACTTCAAAGTAAAGGAAGCCTATAATTAAGTTTATATATTAATTACTAGTATAATGAAACCAAATAATTATGAACTAATTATGTACCAATAACAAAAAGAAATTAAGTCAATAATTACCAGTAATAACTGAAGAATAGCATTACTAATGAGTCCATTAGTCTCACAGGTTGAATCAAAGGAAGAATAAAATAAAAAGCCAGTATAGGATAGGGGGAAAAAATCAAAACCATAACAAACAAAACAAACAAATAAACAAACCCTGAAGCACTCAGCGCTAAATTCTAAGACTCAGGACTGTATTTATTCCATGCCTACAAAGGCTGAACCATTAGAAATGGATAGGTTTGTTTTAGTTATCAACTATTTTCAGTTTCATGTAGCTCAGCCCAATCGTTGCATTTAGATAGCTTCCTGCTGATTTCAAAGAAAAGGTAATAAACTAATTTTAGGAATATTACTAATTTTTAATTCTTTGGAGATGTTGTAAAAGAAATTTTGGAATTGAGGATAGCTTAGTAAGTAGAGCATATGCCTAGATTTAAAAGGTAGTGGACTCAATTCCCAGCACTACCCACATAAAAGAAATTCTTAAAAGATACAGAATATTTGCATTTTAAGTCTTTATTTACATATCCATTTGCATATTCAAATATCCATGTATTGAATGTATTTAATTGGCTCTTGCCCAAAGGGACTCAAAGGCCTCCTTGTAGCAGAGGAGACAAACACATAAGCAAATAAAGCTCTTCAAGATTGTTTGCTGATGGTTTTGAGAGAGGATTTCTTTATACAGCATAGGCTGGTCTTCCTGCTTTAGCCTCTCCAGTGCTAATGTGTCAGGGATGTCTCAATACAGTCAAAGAAGATTTTTATAGCTCAAGTAAAATGAAACTAATGAGCTTATACAACCTGAGGAACTTTCTGAGTGCCTTCTACATTTCCCAATTAGCAGAGCAGTGAGAATGACAGGCTTCTACCAGGCTTTTCTGAAGATGGGAGAACTATGAGTCTCATACGATTACAAAGGAATGAAATACTGTTTATGATTATTGTGTTATAAAAAAGACACAGAGCTGGGTGTGGTTAAGCAAGCCTCCCAGAAGCTGTGGCTGGATGGTATTGAGTTTAAAGCCAGCCTGGGTTTCATGTGAGACCATGTCTCAAAAAAGAATAAAAACACACACACAGACACACACACATAAATGGGGATTTGGAGATTAATTTTTAATTATGTGTATATAACACACACATATCTAAAATCTTTATCAAGCAGCAAACATGTATAAATAGTGTGCTAGTAAAATGAAGAATATAAAAGTAATTAAAATACTGGTCCAAACCATCTAGTTACTAAGTTACAGGCAGAAAGAGAAAAGCAGATATAAAAAATTATAAGGTAAGGCGTTTGTTGACAAGAGGTTGAACAGACTGAAGACTGACCAGATGGCACATTTGCAGGGGACATATGAATTGCATAATTGAAGGTGGCTTTATGGAGAAGTGATATTTGAGTATGCTCAAAATAGTCAACAAGAGGGAGAGAGTCAGAGAGTTCAGAGCAAACAGCTCGGGGGTCGGGGTGAATGGAAAGAACTAGAGAAGCACAGTAAAATCAGAGAAATGCAAAACTGCCAGGAAAATACAGATTACAGGGACTGGCCTGCGGGAAAAATAAGGAAGATCATCTGGGACACAAGTCTATAAGATTGTCGTCATCAAAGACACAAATGCATTCTTCAGGCAGTATTAAGTTTGGGAGGGAGCATAAATAAATAAATAAACAGCAATGTTTAAAATAGACAAGAGTAGGAGGGCAGGGACTGGATGGTCTATGAAGTGGGAACGTGGTCATGATGGGAGACAAAGTATAGTTTCTGGAACATGAGGAGCAAGAAAAATGGAATATGGTGTGTGTGTGTGTGTGTGTGGTGTGTGTTTGAGTGTATGCACTCAAGTGTCTGTGCATATGTGTGTGTGTGCGCGTGCTTGCATGTGTGTGTGCATGTGCATGTTTGTGTGTGTATGCATATCTGTGTGTGTGTGCGTGCTTTCATGTGCTTGCATGTGTATGTACATGTGTATGTTTGTGTCTGTATATGTATCTCTGTGTGTGTGTGTGTGTGCGTGTGTAACACAGCATGATCTGACTCATAGAGTCAGACCAGTTAAAGACAGAACAGACGGAAGCATACAGTGAGGAAGATGCCACAGATCCAGGGAGGGTGACTCAGGGGGTCGATGAAAGGAGGGCGGATGAGGGCCTCATGCTTGGGGGGACATGTGTGCAAGAAGGTGGTCAGCAGGGCAAGAAAGATGAAAGGAAGGAGCCCACTTGTCAGCCAGTCTTTTACAGCTAAAAATTAATCTATTTTCAAGTTATTGATTTAGAAATCATTAAATTAAGATAAAGGAAAGTTTTTACTGGGAAAATTCAACTCAAAGGACAATGGATTATAGTATATATTTAAATTAACTTAATTTGATTATAAAATAAAATGTAAAGATTTAAGAAGAGAAAGTGAATGGAGAGACATACTTTGATCTCACAGGAAAAAGAAAGGAAATGGGGAAAATGGGTTGGTACCTGACCGAGACATGGGAAACGTTAGACAAAATTAATTTTCAAAACAAAAGTTTTACAAGTGTACAGGCAAATGTGCCGCACTCAGAAAGAATATAGTTAAAAATGGGTAAGCATGTTTCAGAGTGTCTGGTAAAATGGCTCAGCAGGCAAAGGCATGTGTTGACAACCTTGCAACCTGGGCTCAGCCTCCAGGACCTCCATGTTGGAAGAAGCAGACTCCTATACATTGGCCTCTGACTTCCACAGATGTGCTACAGCATATAAATAATCATGCTTGTGAGTGCACATGTGTGTGAGCGCGCACATTCTAAATGTATTTTTAAAGAAAAGATTATTTGACATAACTCTACATTTTAGTGTCCAAATTTTCATAGAAGAACCAATAAAAACATTTTAATAAGAGGATTTAACAAACTCCAAAAGAAATGAAATAAAAGGCGATTGGGATGGGCTCCTCGGAAGAATGGAAGGAGATATGTTTTTCCAGTGTTACATAAATTAATCACCAGTATTTAAGGGTTAGTGATCTTGGTAATCCTAATACCTGGAGTGACTGAGATGCTCGCAGACACGCTCCAGCACTGTTTCCACAGTCAGTTGGTAGCTGCCCTGTCTTGTCAGAAATGTGAGTCATGCCTTCACTCAATATCCCCCTCCACTCCTCCCTTTTTATTTGCTAATAAAAAGTGGCATGTATAAAGACCTTTGTTTTGACAAATCATGCAGATCTGAGACTTTGCCTTAAAAGAGAAGCACTAATTTAGCCAGGTCTGGGCCGCAGAAGGGTGACCACTGCAAATGGGAGGTGAAGGCAGAGGGATCAGAGTTCAGTATAGCCATCCGTTAGATAGCAAGTTCTGAGTTTGAGGCCAGCCTGGGGTGCAAAAGCGACGACAACAACAACAACAACAACAAAACCCACCAGTCCTGTGCTTTCCATTTTTACCTAGAAATATAAGGTGGTTACTAAAAAATATAAAAGCTTGTATTTTCTGAGCTACCAAATATTTTGCTATAAAATATTCTAGAACAATGGACTGATCTCATGTCTAATTTTTAAAGAATGCGAATCGCTATTCATCTCTACCAAACGTTTGGTCATCTGATACAACAGAAGCATGCACATAGACCACTGTGCGTGAACGTGTGCCTGCCATGCTGTGTCTATGCATGCCATAGACACAGGTTGAAGGAGGCAGAGCTCCCAGGCCAGCTGAAGCAAACGTGGAATATACAAGGAAGAATGGGACATTCTGAAGCGTGCTTAAATATATTCTAGTTTCTCTAGGAAAGTTTAATGATAAATTATATCTTTCTTCTGTAAATACGTACAGACAAAGATCACAGATCTTTGATAATTACTAAGTCTTGCTACACACACTAGATGTTTCAAGTATGAACCTAGGATTTGTTGAGTCATAAAATTGATTATATATGTCGAATACAATAAAAATAAGCTCAAAGACAATATCTGGATAGGTTTATCAATACGGAGCTTGACTATATAAAACAAAAATACCACAAAGACTCAGCATGTAATCAGAGGCTAAAGCAGGGGGATCATGAGTTTGAGTTCAATGTAGCCTAAATATTGAGACCAAGAAAAAAGAAAGAAGAAAGACCAAGAAAGAAAGAAAGAAAAGAAAATCGAAGGCACAACAGAACCCAAACCCAACGAGAAGTGTTGTAATAAGAACCAAGAAACACTTGGACCTAGAGCAGAAGGAAGAGATTAGATAAGTGCCTGGCATTTCATCTTAGAAATGGTCCAGTTTGGTCCCCTGACTCCCTGAGCTAGAGCAGCACAATAATGCTAGTGAAGATGCGGGTGGTGATGGTGGTGCTGGGATGGTGATGGCAAACGCCAGGTTTTAGAGCACTTGCTTGGCACACAATCTCACTTAATCCTTACAGTAACCCTACGAGGAAAACATTTCAATTGTCCTTATTTCATAAATGAGGAAACTGATGGTTCCCGGAAGAGCTGGATATACAAGAAGGAAAGACAAAGGTTGACTAGTAATACCAAAGAAGAAACATCTGCTAACGAAATGCAGTAGAGGACATGGAAGGACATCAAGTTCACTAAAGTTACATAACAATAAAATAATCCATTGAAATTCAAAATAAACCAGTGAAAAGTATAAGAGGGTCATTTTTTTTTCTCCCAATATGCTATCCTCTATTTAAAGCATTAAAGAAGGATCTTCTGTGTTTATGAGTATTTGCATTGTTTATACAGATGATATTTGTACAAGTCATTGCCCCAGGGGTGCACGTGGATATCCATTAAGTTTTACAAGTCCAACAGTTAAAATGTAATATTAAGATAGTCTTCTTTGGCTGAGGAGAGGAAGCATTGGAAAGAGTTTAATGGGACAACCATTTCCCAGATAATCTATGGTCCATGGACATTCAGTGTCCAAATAAGTCCTCTGGTGACCTAGACATACCTGTTACTCTCTCCTTCTTGGTAGGACTATTGGTAGCCCCAGACCCACAAATGAGAGACACAGTGAGGACAACAGTCCTTAATGCAGTGACTTAGCAACAGTCACAGGAGGGCGACTCAAAGTTCATGACATCTCACACATGTAGAATCACGGAAAGAAACAAGCTAAGCAGGAGAGCTGCAGAACAAACATCAGTAAGGAACGCTACTGTTGAAGGAGGCAAGGTGAACTCCAGGCAATTCCTGGCCAGGCAGTCAGTGTAAACCAACACCTCAGCCTTGGGAAGTTTTGCTCCAGATCAAAAGGACGTCAGCAATGCCATCTGCTGTTTGCTTAGAAAAATGGTCAGAGCAGATGTTTCCATGTGCTGACCTGCCATCCCTTGGCTAAGAGGCCACTTGAAAAATAATCATGAAATAGCCAAGGAGAAACATCTGCACAATGTACAGCAGACCACCAATCGTGCAGTATAGGAGGAAAGAGCCGTGCAATGATTGTGGGCAGGTCCCAGCAAGTGGTGGGTGTCCTTCACATGTGCAAGTCATATGAGCATACGTAAAGTAAAGATCGGTATAACACAAGTGGTGGTCAGAATGTTCCCTATGGACCTGAGTAATTTCAGCAGGCAAATTCTAACCTATTTCAAATATTTCAAAAGGCTCATAGCTTCTCTTTGTTGTTGCCTATGATATCATTTGATTTTTGTTTAGCCCACATTTTAGGCATGGCTGAAATTAAATGATTAGTGGTCTCTTAAAAGCAAATGCAAAATTTGCCAGTGCAATGAGTCCACCACATGATGAGAAGATCTGGTCTCACCTCCCTGCCTACCTTAGCTTCCAGAGGCCCTCACGCAAAGGTGAAGCTGACACAAGACATGGCTCTTGGAAATGCTGAGTCACTTGCCAGCTACCAGGCAGGAAAGCAGAAACTAGGCTACAGAAGAAACAGTGTCATTTAGGATTTGCACCCCAGGAACACTTCCCTTTCTTTTGTGGCCACACCCACCAGCCACACTGTGCAAGTTTATCTTCTTGCTTTGAAAGCCTCCAGGCAAAGCACCAGCCACTCCTCTCTCCTACTCTGCAGCCTACAAACACAGATCCTGGCTTTCCCAGGGGCCAGTCATCATCTCAGAGCTCAAGTAATATTTGCAGCCAAAGCACAGGTACTCAGCAACAGATGTGATTAAAGAACCATTCGTCTTTCCAAAGCATGCCCTCTCAGTGTGCACAAGAACAAGACATTGAGGAAACCTGTATGTATTTCTTCTTCAGCACGTTACACTGCTCTACTTAGAACTGCTTTGCAAGTTTTCAAGGCAGTCATAGTTGGGTTTTTTTGTTTGTTTGTTTTGTTTTTCTAATTTCATTTAATTACTGGAACTCCTTTAGTTTATTTCTCTGACCTACCGCTTTATTGTAGGGTCGGTCATTTGTGTCCTGCTTGAGAAGGGCAGACGTTGGATCCCCCTCACCCAGAAAAAGAACGAAAGAAACAAACAAACAGAATCTAGCTTGTTCTTTTTGAAAGACTACTGGCAGTGGGAAAAGACCTGTGTCTGACTGCTTTGCCAGCGCTAGGACCCCTTTCTTCATACTGGGCTTCCTTTTCCAGCCTTAAGAGGGGAGTTGCCTAGTCTTATTGATACTTAATGTGCAGGGCTGGTTGATAACCATGGGAGGCCTATTCTTTTCTGAAGAGAAAAAGAGGAGTGGATGGAGGTGGGGCAGGGGTGGGAGCTGAGAGGAGAGGAGGGAGGGGGACTGTGGTTGGGATGTGATTATAGCAATTATTATGGGATGTGATTATAGCAATTATTATTGTCCTCAACTGTCTTCAAGTGGCAGATAGCAAGTGTTCCAATGTGTGAGCAAATAGCAATGGCTGGTAAGAAGTTTTGCTAAACATTTCTGCTCCGTTACAAAACCACCAGAAACCATGCAGGATGAAACCCGAAAGGTAATGGAGGGGCCAGCTCTGTAACAGGGCAGGGGCCTTCCAAACTCCTGGGGATGCACGAGGTCTTGTAACAGCTAACAGCTCTCTCTCTCTCTCTCTCTCTCTCTCTCTCTCTCTCTCTCTCTCACACACACACACACACACACACAGCAAGACTTAGGAGTAAAATACCTCAAGGAAATACTTTTTAATGTAATGTGAATGGTCTTGTACAAAAAATTGATTTTGTCACATCAATTATAAAATAGTATAACTAATAGTACAGTATTTTCATTTATATGACTCATCATCGCTGAAAGAACTAACATGTCACTTAATAATCAAAACAAAAGGACTTTCTCTTGTAACATCAATGATGCTAAGCTTATAACTTTATCGTCATTGTGTGCATGTGTGGTGGGCCTTTCCTTCTACCATGCATTCCACATTGAACTGTGGGTCCTCAGACTTTGCATGCAAATGCTTTTAACCTGATGAACCATCATCCATCATCCAGTTGGCTGGCCCCTGTGATGTCCTTATTAGCTTCTCTCTTTAACATGTTTGAAATTCACTGTTGGGTATGCCTTTCACATACCTTGTGACAAGTGTGTGTGAGTGTGTGTGTGTGTGTGTGTGTGTGCGCGTGTGTGCATGCGCACGCATGCGTGTGGGTGCACATACCATATGTACGTCTGGATATATGTCCAAACACATATGAGCATGCTTGTGGAAGCCAGAGGAAAACCTTCGATGTCTTTCTTGGCACTTTTCACCCTCTTTTGAGACAAGGTCTCTCCCTGGCTCAGAACTTAACATCAGGCTAGGCCTGTTGTTGATCCAGGTTCAGGGAACTGTCAATCTTCCCCTCGCCCTGTGTGGGATTACAAGCATGCCCGACTACACCTAATTTTTTTATTTTTAAAGTGATTTTTAGGGGGATGGCACTCAGGTCCATATAAGCTTGCGAGGTAACACTTTATTTAGAAAGTAAGCTAATCCTTGATTCATTCTTTATCACACCCCTCCACACACACCCTGCAACCACACAATGCTCAATGATACACAAAGGTTTACCTTTGAGGACTTGAGTGTTTTAAATATTGGGTAACATCTGGAGACAACTACTGGCAACAACAAGAGCAAGTTGGACAACATTTGGTTAAAAACCAAGATATCAGTATAAAGTATTACATGAATGATTATTTGATTTCTTCAGTGACACTAAAAGATCTATTCCATCAGTTCTAAGATAGTAGTTTTGACAGTTTATATAGCCATTCAATTTCTAAATTATAATGGTACTTATTATTAAAGTCAACTTCAAGATCTCCCAAAATGCAAAACTGAAAATATAACCCCCACATATCTCATACCTCAAGTATATATGTCTAGGTTCTTTACGCACTTGATTTAGGAAACTGAGTTTTATACATTGTACACCATATCCTAGTTAGACTTGGCTACTCTCAAGCTCGATTGAAGTGTCCCTTCTGGGAAGACTCACAAGATCCTGGTGCCTAAGCCATTCACTGACAGTTAATTGGGCACATAACTAGGACCATTGTTTGGTTCTGTCAACCAGCTAATTTTAGTCTTAAGCTAACAAAACACTCAAAACAGGTTAGACAGCATTGTGTTGATGTTTGCCAAACCCAAGTATTTGCCAAGTACCTGGTCCTTTCAAGGTACTCAAAGCAGAATATTGGGTCTTCGCTTTCCAGTTACATTATTATATTAGAAAACAAGTCAGCCAAAAATAACAGTGCATTAATATAGAAAACTATAAAGCAATCTAAATATCCAGCTGAGATAATATTTTTCAAACTTTTCATACATTGTCTAAACAACTTTTAGTTAGCTAAAGAAATGCAGATCACATAATAATTCATATCCTCCAGACCCCAGTTTTAGCTTTTATGTGTAAATGAAATGCAGCACTCTCATCTCGGTCTTATTTTCTGCAGAGATGAGGCATGATACTCTATTGAGGACAAAAGATCTGAAGAGCTGGAACAGCAACTCTGAGATCATAGAGACTCAAATCGAAGTTAAAACATACTCCCTAGTTTGCTGCCAGAAGCTAATTCTCAATTAAACAAAAAATTTCCTCTAGAAAGTCTATAAAACCCTGAAGGGCACAGACAGGAAGTCCTCTGAATGTACCCTCATATCTAGGCAAGCCCTGAGTTTGGTGACATGCTCTGTGGCTTGAGAGATGAGACCATTCCAGAAGAATAGGTTGTTTATGGTTATTCAGTAAGGTACATAAAGGGCCTGTACAGGATGACTAGTGAACTGAGTATTTGGGCCACTCACTCCTAGACAGACTTACTAATGTATTACCTGAATTTATTCTTTTAAAATTCACTGATCTGTTTGTTTGGGGGTTATGTATAAACATTGTTTCTGATGCTTGTTCCAACAATCTCATTAAGACAATAATCCCATGCAATCAAATAATCTAAAAGCAGTTGCAAAACAAAATGTCTGTTACTGTAAACATGATGTGATATTATTGTTTGCAGGTAACAAAATTTCAGCACCAAAATGAACTTTAGAATCAATTTTTAGAACCTTTAAATTTTATTTTTAAGGACTTTATGCCAAGAGGAAGTTGTTTCAAAATATAGCACAACAGGAGGTTATGAATCATTGAAGACATAAAGTCATCCAGTACATATCATTCACTGCTTTGTTCCCACTCAGAACCCTCCTTAAGGAATGAGAGTCCGTGTACAAAAATAACACACTGTTACTCAATAACCTTCAACCATCACAACACAGTAGACTTATTTTTATCGTGGTTATACACATAAAACAAAGGGAATTTAACATAAATGTGGTGACATTTTAATAACAGAATTCTTTAATTATGAAAGGGTCATATCTTAAGTAGATCACTTTTAAAAAACTAGCCTCTGTGAGTACACCTAACAAAATAATATGCTCATTATTAGAAGAAGACAAATGGACTCTTTTGTACTATTTTCATTTCCTAAGCCTACATTTTAAGAACATATTCTGCAATTTTTCTCTCTTAAAATTAGCCAAAAGGAATATCTAATTGCCAGCCTAATTTTGTCAAACATTAAGTGTATCTAGGCATAGATGCCAACACAAGTTTTTAAAGAAATTCGTTGTTCTTTATATTAGTCTTAAATATAAGACCTGGGGACATGATATGGATGTCTGCCCAACAGTGTGTGTTAATGGGAGAGTTTTCAGTGGATGTCCACACAGATGAAGTCACATCTCAGCACTATTGCTTTTTTTCCCAACATAAAATTAGATACAGAAGGGTGAACCACAATGGGCTTACCACACTTATAATTAGCTTATCTCACAAATATTTGCGGGTGTTTGTCATATCCTATATTGTCATATGCTATATTGGTGCAGGTACTAACATGCAATACTAAAAAATTAGAGAGGAAAAAAAAAACCCAAAGCTTCTCTTGCCAGGTTTATATTATTCTGCCTTCTGATCTCATTATATACAGTAATACAGTCCAGCAACTCCAGAATAGTTGCACAGGCAGCTGTCCATTAGCTGCCTCCATAGGGCTTGGTGACAGTGGAATAGAAGAGAGTAGTAATGACACTGTCGCTGTGTGAAACTGCTGAAGATGCTATCTGACAGAGCCATCCTAAGAGCACAAAAGGATGCTAAGATCCTTTTGAGAGCATACTCAAAAGGGAGGAGACAGACAGATACTAGGGTTTCATTTCTTCACTGGTTCTCAACAGAGCTGTCCAAGAATTTTCAGCTCATAGACAGGAAAGTAAGCATTCTAACATGGCCTAAAAGAAGTCTAAAAGCCATGATTTTCTGCTCTCATTTGAGACTTATTAGTAGAAATTGTGTCTCATTAACTTATAGGTCAAGCTTAAGTGTGATGAAAGGGAATGATCTGACACTTCTTGGTACACATAAATACCTGTCTTGGTTGAATTCTCTGTGGCTGTGACAAAACACTGACCCAAATACAGCTTCCACTCCATCATGAGGGGAAGCCAAGGCAAGAACTCACAGCAGGAGCTTGAAACAGAAAATAAAGCAGAGATCATGTAAAAATGCTGCTAACTCACTTTCTTATACACTCCAAGACCACTTGTGCAAGGGTGTTCCACATGTAGTGGGCTGGTCCCTCTCACATCAATCATTAATCAAGAAAATGTGGCACAGACAAGCCCTCAAGTCAAAGCTGATGGAGGCAATTTCTCCAATGAGATTCTCTCTTCCCAGATATATCAAGTTGACAAAAACAGCTTAAAAATCACTTCTATCAACTCTGACAGCATTATAACTTCAGGTGAATGTGTCTAATTTTAAAACTGACATACTATTAAATAAAAATAGTAAAACTGGCTCAATTAGGAAAAAAAAAATCAAACCTGAATCCTCTAAGGCTGTCCATGGAAAAAGAATCTTAGCTGGAAGTGCAGCAGCTTAACCTCAGTCCCCTGGGACTATCCCAGTTATGATGCAGTATTGCTCCACTAAACAGTTCTAACTCTTGAGTGGCTTGTAGGTAGCCTGGGATGCACTGGGAAGCCATTACTACTCAGAGCAAAGTCATAACATAGGTCAAGCAGACAAGAACATAAGACAGGCATAATCTGTGTCTAAGTAATTGCTCTCTGGCCCAAGGGTTCAAAGTGCATGCTACTGAAGCTTTTTGTGATACTTAGGGTCACCTGTATTTACCATCCTTCATCTCAGATACTTGTGATGAAGTCATTCTTTCTGGAAATATAAAGAATGCTTAGGGAAGCAGAAACGTCTCATTGCCTTAGTAATGAGCTAGAGCTGCTATAACAAAATACCAGAGTATGGTAGGGTTAAGCAACAGAAAGTTATTTTCTCATAGTTCTAGAACCTGGAGGTCTAAGATTAAGGGCTGCCAAAGGTGGTTTCTCCAAACATTGCTTTCTTCCCTGCCTCTGGCTGTAGAGAGCTATCTTGTCACTACTTTTGAACACATATCTGTGCTCTGTACATACATTCCCTTTTGTGTATCTAATCTGCTTTTTGAAAGTTAAGGATGAGAGTCAGACAGAAATAGAGCCATCAGAATGCCCCTGTTTCTATTTCGTTACCTAGTTATAGGCCTTGTCACCAAATATAGTCATATTCTGTTATAGTATGAGCCATGGCTTAAGCAATATAATTTTTGTAGGGGTGGGCAGGAAAGAAGACACTCAATTCAGTGCATAACACCACTGCTGATAAATTATGTTTTCATCCACAGGTATGAACCAAATGTGGTAGTGCACACTTTAAATCCCAGGACTTGGGAGACAGAGACAGGTGGGTCTCTATGAGTTCAAGGCCAGTCTGGTCTACCTAGCCATGGGTACATAATGAAGACTAAAATGAAGAGAGAGAAAGAAAGAAAGGAAGAAAATAAGAAGAAAAGAAACAAAGTCAGAAAAGGGAAAAATAAAAATCTATAAATATGTTTATTTTCTCTCGTTTATTGAATCATAATTTGTCAGGTTAGAAAATTCTAGGTTCACATTATAAAATTGCTATTCTACTGCCTTCTGGCTTGCATTGTTTCTGAAGGGTCAACTTTGGCTCTTTCTTTCTTCTCCACCTTCTAGTCATTATTATTATTATTGTTATTGCTATTATTTTTATTATGATTTTTGAGACAGGAATTCTCTATGCTGGAGTTTGCCCTGTAGGTTAGGCTGGCCTTGAACTCACAGAGATCCACCTGTCTCTGACTCCCAAGTGCTGGGATTAAAGGAATGCACCACCCTGCTCAGTGGATACTTCATTCATGGGAGTAATATGTTTTCTCTAGCTCATAGATCAAGCACTTGATGTCAAATTAGTGTTTTCTCATTGAACTAGCTTGTATTATAATAGCTGCCATCATTTAAAATTTATAACTCACTGTGCTATAATAAAGAACCTTCTCTTTTCTCCATGTATTTATTCATTCATTCACTTGCCGCAGGAAAGATTCATGGGTTTCTATTAATATTCCACATGATATTATCTATTAATACCGTGTTTACTTTTAATCCTCACATTGGTCCAGATTTGGCCAGAGCCTCTTCAAACTGCTTTAAATCTCGACATGTCCTAATTATTTTCTGAGTTTGCTCTTCCTATCTAATATAAAGCATCCCAAACGTACACAGCTTCTGCCTCAACTCTGAAATCATACATTTCTCCAGAGAGCCCTAACTCTTTTAGTGGCAAATCGTACTTAGAAAACAAGATCTAAGAAATAGGTCTTTACTAATATGTCTTTCAATGGGAAGAGCAACAAGATATATGCATGATACAGAGCTATATTCACATGTATATATAGATATCTTACATTTGTCAGTCATCTATTTACCTACCTGCCCATCCTTAAGTACCTAATGGTACCTAAAATTCTCTACAACCTAACAAATGTATTCTCTTACTTTCATTTCCATTGAAAGAAGTCTCATTCCATTACCCAGAATGCATCCACACCTTTGTTCAGTTCACCTTTATGTAATCAGTGTCCTGACTTTAATGAACTTACACCAGGTTGACTGCCAGGAAGAGCCTGATGAACTCATATTTAATTGGACTTGATCTGGGAGAATCCTGAAATCCTACAGTGAAGTTGCTTTCCAATAGAGGGGATTTGTATTTCCTTCTGCCAAGAGCCCAGTTCACTACCTATGTAATCCCTTATTAGGTCCCATGCAGAGGAGCCCAGTAAATCCAGGTTCTTAGGTTAGATCCTAATCAAGCTCCTGTTACAGCAAGCCCCAGTCTGACTCTTCTAACCTCAGTACTGACTGCTGAGGTTAGTTCTTTTGGATTCTATGGGAAGATTTTTTTTAGGGTGTGGTTTTCCTTTGTTCTGTCTATCTTCTATGCTTGGGTATTGTTTCTTTCTTTATTTTTCTTCCCCTGAAAGACTTCCTTTTGCTTCTTGCAATCCCAGAAATTTGTGCTACTTATGTATTTTATTTCTTCAGATCCAGAGGTTTGGTGTACAGCTCAGTACAGCCAGAGTGCTGCCTAAAGACCCTGCATCTGACCTCCAGCACTTCAAAAATAGTAATGGTTTATCCAGATTCAGTGGCACCAAGTACAGAGTCCTCTATGTAGCTAAGCCACTATTGTCTGACATTGTGTCTAAATGCTTCTCTGCATTTTTTCTTTCCTTACTTTACCCTTAAACCATAAAATTTTCTGCTACAGGCGCGTAACTGTTTCAGAGAAAGAGGCAATTTAAAAAAATATACATGACCCTAAAGAAATATTGGCTAGCACTTACAATTTTGTTCTTAACAGAAATAAGGATTATGTATAACAATGTTGTGATAAGATTAGGTCAGTTTGTATCGTAAGGATTAAAGGCTGTTAACATTCCTTTAGCAGAGTACTCTGATTTGGCACATGGGAAAACAAAACCCAAACACCAAGATGAGTTTTTGCCAAAGTAAATGGAATTTTGGTGGGTAGCCTTCCATTTATTTAGAGTTGAGTCCTGAACTCTACTACCATAATTTATACTTGTATAATCTTTTTATCTAATCAACCAGTAAATATTTTGTAAGAATATGTTAAAGTTGTCCACTTATTAAAATAATTTATGATCATTTGGGGGAAATTAAATATAGAAAAGAAAAAACTAAACGTTATAATGTTATGATCTACACATGTCTATTGTTAACATGCTCTTTTTAATCTTAAATCCTTTATTTTTGTTGCCGAGATCATATCATATAGTTTTGTATCTTTTTCACACAATGTATCATTAATATTTCTTCACCTCATTAAAAACTCTTCATGAGAATTATTTTATTGCTACACAATATTTAATCATATGGATGTACTTACATGGAGTGAACTATTCACCTTCACTAAATAAGTTGTTTCTATTTTTTTCCTGCTAAATATCATAGTCTGAAGCACATTTTGTGTTGATCAGGGTTAGCCCACAGTGAGGTTTCTTCAGGACAGAATCCTAGAGGCGGGTTTACTTGAGCAAAGGAGGTGAATATAATTAAGATTCCTGACACCGAATTCCTTCTGAGCGGAAGAGAAGGTTAAGTTTCTACTACATCCTTGGGCAAGAGACCTGTCTCTCTGTCCTTACTCCTTACTGTAATTCTTTCATATGCGTTTGAGTATAATCATACATTTTGTAAGAGTGTACTGATGAATGACAGATCTCACGTCTGACAAGAGTCTTCTAAGATTTTATCCCTTTGTGAACACTATCAGGCTGTGTCCATATACTCTGTAATATTCACATAATAATAAACTCGGCAGACACACTTCTCAGAGATACCCTTACTGTTAAGGGTACATAACTGTGCTCCTCTTCATTGTTTTCCTAAAGTCTAAAGCCAGTGGGCTACTGCATTACAATGGTCAGGGCACCAGGCTAGCCCTTTAGATAAATGCACAGAAGGAAGATCAGAGGAACATCTGAAGATGCCTGTTTATACAGAACGGCCTTCCTTCCACTCACTGTGGTAGCATGTCCATGGGAAGAGCCATCTCTGTGGTCATACATGGTCATTTTTTCTCTAATAATGAAGATAAACCTCATTAGACTTACTTAAAATACCAAATACTTATTCATCAGCTAATTAATCCTTTTTATAAAGTGTAATTTCTGTACATGAGACTATTTAAAAAACTAGACAAACCAATGTAGGGTGCTCCGACAAGCACATAGATTCTGTTATCAGTCAATGACGTGCTGAGTTGATATAGTGAATGTTTGCACATTTGTAATCTGGAAGCATGAACATATTAGGCTTTTCAAAGTACCAGTCAGAGGTAGGGATATACAGGGGTATGCAGGGTATGAACATGTCTGGCTTTCACATGCCAGACAAAGGGAGGATATGCAGGGGGTTCAGAAAATAGAAGCTCAAATGCTAGGATTCCTTAGATTCATCTCACTGTTATTGAACTAGTTAGATCAGACTGCTCTACCTAGGAACACAGTACAGTCTGGCAATGAGTGAATTATGCATTGCAGAGCCCTTCATTCCTGGCTGTATACCTACTTTCTAAAAAGTGCAAGCAGTTCCATGAAGACTTACTGGATTGGAATCTCTTTTGAATGGGCTCAAGTGTCTGGAAGTTTTTAAAGTTCCCCAGCCAATGTTGATTCGCAGCCAAAGTTGAGGTTTGACGGATAACTAGGTTCCTAGATTTTGTGATGTAAGAGCTGGAATTGGTCATCTAAATCTGTAATTAAACACCCTGACCTTAGAAACTTGCAAGTAAAGAAAGTCAAGTTTCAGTGGAAAGAGTGTCAGTTATTTGCTAAATATCTCATGGTTTGGGGATAACAAGATGAAGGTGGTTTATGTTGCACGTTGCCAGAATGTCTTCTAAATGCTTAGAGGCCAAGGGAAAGTTGTCTCAGAAAATACAAGTTATATTTGAAGCAATTGCAGCCATTCAAGAAGGAGTCCTTGCTGCTTGGTCTTTAAAGGATGAGGAAACAGAGTCTTGGTTCTTGCTGATTAAAGGGCAAAGAGTGTATGGTATTTGCTCCACCCCTAAAGCAAGTGAGTTCTGCTAGGCACAGTCTCTTTCTTCTACGGTGCACTAAGTCTGCCTCTCTGTCTGGGTTTACTAAAACTGTTAACAAGTCAAGGGGCAGGTGATTTGAAAATGAGTTCTTGGAGAGTAGCCACACAAGAAATGTTTACCTGTAAAGAATAGCTTTATCATTACTGTCAACTCAGCTTAGTAGGATTCTCTCACTTTAATATCTGAGATCTAAGCACTGGAGTAGGATTGTTAGATATTAAGATTGTTGAGGTAAACAATCAATTGGTAGGCGATGTTAAAGAGCTTCGATGGGAAATGGACTTCACCAAACCACTAGATTAGTATTGAATTTTGATAATGAACAGCTTTTAAAATTGTGTTATTTAGGGCTGGAGAGAGGGCTCAGTGGTTAAGAGCACTGACTGCTCTTACAGAGGACCTGAGTTCAATTCCCAGCAACCACGTGGTGGCTCACAACCATCTGTAATGGGATCTAATGCCCTCTTCTGGCGTGTCTGAAGACAGCTACAGTGTACCTACATAAAAAATAAAATAAACAAATCTTTTTAAGAATTTGTGTTATTTAGGAATTCTTAATTATAACACAGTATTAACTTTTTAAAAAGTGTGTGGGAGGACTAATGATATAAACACACCTGATTGACTTTTGTTCATCTGGGGCCACACTGGAAAACACAAGTCCTAAAATATCACTTAAAGGCCCTAGGTTCCCATCTGACATGTTCTAAACATTAACGACAATTCTAGAACTCCCTGCTATCTGATACTACAGTTCCTTCTCAGTTTTTCTTGGATTGGATTTATGGCCAACCTTTTGTAATTGACTCTCTATTTGGACAAGTTAAGATATGAGCATATAACTTTCCTTAAAAAGTATGTATATATGGGGGGGGGGTGAGGGGCAAGCCAAAGAAAGTGACCATGAGAAAAATATCACCATTGATATTTATCTTAAACCTCCTGCAGACCCTGCTGCCTGGCAGGAAGTCAAGTTGTTGTCACACAGTAGTGCTGTCAGAGAGGTTTCAAGAGAAAGAATTTTTTAATATATATTTGGCTTTTTTCATTCTTCCTTCCTTCCTCCCTTTCTTTTCTTAAAAGATCCGTCTTTGAGTCAATATATCTTGACAATGTATCTGCTACTTCCACACCGCCCAGCTACCCACCACCTCTTCTCCCCCTCACTGCCTCCCCGGATGTAGTTCTGAACGCTGAACCACACATAAGAGTGCACTAGGAAAAGGCAAGCATTCCCTGTCTTTCACCACCTAACACCTAAGTCTTGATACAAAATCAGCATCTGCCACTTGAAATTTCAGACTGGAATGGCTCATCACATTCTAGGCACAAAAAACGGGTTTCTATTCCTGCACAAACATCATGACCAAGAAGCAAGTTGGGGAGGAAAGGGTTTATTCAGCTTACGCTTCCATGCTGCTGTTCATCACCAAAGGAAGTCAGTCAAACTCCATAAACCTTCCCTTCCCCCAGCAGCATTTCTTCCAGTCTTCCTTCCAAGTATACCTCTCTTAGCTCACCTTCCCAGAGAAAGGCAAACCAGTTCAGGTGCAGACACTAAATGAGAGTCTGAAATCCTTTTCAGTTCAACCTACTATGGCTGGTTTTAAAGACAGACAAAAATAATAATTCCACATGAGGAAATGAAATGCTTATAAATTATCCCTAAAAGAAACTTTCACTACCATGGCTACCACACAAACTATAAATTATTGACCCCATTTTGAGACTGTAACGTCAGCCCTTTCCCAGGCTCTTTAATTTTATGGTCAGTGGACTTGGAGTTCTTGCTCCCATGTGCTGGAAAACACATCAGTGCAAACCACTCTACCAAACATTATACAGTTGTCCCTTCAGATGGACTCTTGTAAAAGTTAAATATGTCTGAAGCCTGTTTTATGTTAAAGTCCTAATAATGTAAATAGTCAAATGGAGAACTTTGGTCATTAGCACCAAAAGAACATCACACACACACACACACACACACACACACACACACACACACACACACAGAGGATTCACCTGGGTAGAAGCTGATGAGGGCTGCTTTTTGTACAGAGCCATGGACCATGGTGGGAGGTAGCAGGCAGCATTCTCAGGCTGGGAGGATTGTTAATGGGGACCAGCTCACCATGGTTTTGGCTCCTGCAGCTCCATACTGACTTTATATTCTGCCAAGCTAAGCAGAGGAGAAACGATAGTGGTACACAGCACTCAAAACTATGAACTTTCTTATCATAAGAGAGCATAGAAATGTGAAATCTTGGTATCACTGATTTCAATAGCACTGGGCTGGCTTTTGAGAATCAGTGCTCTATAGTCAAAGTAGCAGCTGAGACTTTTGAGCTGTGCCAAGTTCTACAAGCATTTCTTTGTAAATTTCCCACCAACATCTAGGGAGGGAGGTGGTGATTATTCCTATTTTATGAACAAGAAACAGATTTTAAAAGTTTAAGTACATTTTCCAAGATCACACAGCTAGTAGCAGAACCCACATTTTAAGCCAGCCTTACTGGTTTTCGAAGTCCATGCTGCCAGCCACTACTATTACAGGCAAGACTTTTTAACATCTTCATCTCCCAGTGAGTGATCTAGTGTTTTGTGTCCTGGCTTCTCTTTCTCTGGTTAAGCAAGCAGTATTAAAACAACATTAAGGATTTATTGTCTATGTGCTTGATAGTCTGTGCAGCCTCACTGGGAATGGGGCATGAAGTGGCATCAGTAACTAAATCAAACCAAAGAACTTAATGGCCTTTGGATGAAGCGATAAACTCGTTAAAAGTTTAAAAAGGATAAAATCTCTATGTGGACAAGTCAAAAAGGTCATACTAATACTTCAACCCCCAGGATACCAGAACAGCACTGTTCCTAGGATACGTACTCGAGAAAGGAACCTTTCAACATCTGGCTCAGGTCCTGAGTCAGCAAACAGATACACACTCCAGGTATGCTAGGGAGAAGCTATTAACCAGGCAAACTAGCCCCAAAAGGATTTTCTGATTATTGGTTAGCACGCAGGTGGCTCAGAGACAACCGCAACTCTAGAATGTTGGTCTTTGCACTATGGGAAAATTATGACTTTCTTTCCCCAGGAACTTGCATTGTGGTAGATTTAAGGCAGTAATTTGTTACAGGCATTGATAGGGGCTATGTTATCAACGTTAGAATCATCAAGAAATTCTATCAGAAGATACAATGTTTAAGTATAGGTCTAATTACAGCAATCATTTTTTTCTTTTCTTTTCTTTCTTTCTTTCTTTCTTTCTTTCTTTCTTTTTTGTTTCCTTTGCACAGATCCACTTAATCCCATCTCTTAGTGTGGGCACAAGCTGACAGTTACATGACAGGGAATGTTTCCCTTTGTAAAAAAAACCCCACTTCCTTTCTGTGTAGTTTTAGCCTAATTGAAATGTTTCCTATTAAGCTCAATCAAGGCAGCAATTATCTAATTACTCACTTATGCTTTTCCAGTCAAAATTTTGCCTAAGCTGGTATAGTGGAATGAGAAGGAACATATTTATTATTGCTTTTACATTTTCCTGTTTGGCTTTAGACAATAATCATAAACATGTACTTCCAGCTTACCAGAACATAGCTAATTAATACTGCTATTTTCTATAAAATTGTATTACTGCAAGCTCTAACCCAATGCCAAATGCGGCCCTGTCTACAGAATGCACTTTCAGACTTGTGGTCACGCTACATGAACGGTGTCACTGGAGGAGAATACTAAGGAAAGAGGCCGGTGAAAAGAAATCACAAACACACATTCAATCATCGCAAAGCCACAAGCTTCATGGCTTTAAAAATAAAAAGTGATTCACTTAGATTTAATTGAGAAAATAATTTTATAGCATCACTTTAAAGAAACATGTATCCTGCATGTCTGGGTTTTCTCTTGGTAGAAATCCCTTAGGTCTCAAGATGATCACAGCCAGTCAACAACACAGGTGGTCCACACTTTTAAGGTATAAATTAGAGACATATATCATTAAAACCAGAATTAATTTTAGAGTTCCTGACCCTATGAGGTCACTCCTGATTAACTCCATTTTGGTTGAGGCTGTACCAGAGCAAAACAGACAAATTAGGTATGAGGGATTTCTATGTTCATTTCCAGACAATACATTTTTATTATTGCATTCATCATGAATGATAACTAATGAGGAACAAATACAACCTTCAGTGTTTTGTAAAAAGCCACAGAAACCTTTACTTCATAGTAAATTCATAAGGAGGGAAAGAAACAATTCCATCATTCCTGAATGTGGCTGACAATCCTTGATCTACACTTACTACACTAGACGAGCATTGCAGGAACAAAGTAAGTATACAAGGAAGTCCACTTACTGGAAAGAGATGAGGATCTCTATGCCCATGAAAGGAAGAACATGTTTGTCTCGCTACACATAGTTATGAGTGAGTCGCTCACACCACTGGCAACTCCAGAGACAATGAGTGCTTGACGAAGATGTTCTCTCTCCTAACTGACTTGTATCAATCACTACTCGAATAAAACATTAAGAAAAAGCTAAGTGCTTAGCTGTTGTGACTGGGAGCTATGTCTTCCCCAGTTGTACAGTCTGTCTGCTTCACAGTGTGGAAAGAGGACTCGAAGAGAAAAAGCAATGGCTTAAACATGGTCGCAGACAAAGAACAGACTCTGCTCTGTTTATTCCCATCAGGAAAGAAGGGCAGAACAAAAGGCAGAGAAAGAGGGAGAAACTTACGTCTTTGTAAGAATGAAGAGATTGTGCAATCAGCCACTTCCTTTCCACAGTTCCTACTCAGGACTTCAGTAAAATGACCATTAAATGTTTCATAGTCACTGCAAAAAATAAAAGTCTCAACATTCTATCTAGGTAGATGCTTCTCTGTTATTTCTGGACAGCTTTATGACAAAATCTGTTATATAGTAGGTACAGTGGGAGCCCGAGTTACTAGGTGAACCAGCCATCAACTGACAGCGAGCACAGAAAACAGCTGCTCACTTCTGTACATCTGCCCTTAGCTCACCCCAAATCTTGGAATTTAGTGAAATCAGGCCCATGGATCCAATACTACCCTAGGAACTGTAACCCCATGGACCTCCGTTCAGTCCCCAGCAGTAAACAAAAGCAAGCCAGCATGGCCTTGTGTTCGACATTATGTAGCTCTTGAAATTTTCAAGATGAGTTACCATTGCCTTTACAGCCCCTTCTTTTCACTAGTTCTCATGTTTCTATCCTTCCTCTGCAGCAATAATTTAATAGAACTAATTATGTCTTTTAGAATAGTTAAATAAGCAAATGAATGAAGCCCTCTTTCCGCTTCCCCAGTGCAGGGTCAAGTGGCTCCTCAAGTTTGTCTGAAATGATACCCTTTCCCGTCTGGCTTGTGTATTCTTTGGGATTATTTTTATGTTCTGTTATACTCAACAAGTGTGTTAAAGAAGTGCTGTTTTATCCAATTTAATGTAATAACTGCAAAATCTTAGGATCATAGAAACTTAACACCAGAGAAAATAGCCCATAATTTCTCTGTTACAATTATGGATTCCCCATGCGTATTTACCTTAAGTCTCCTGATTATGAATTATTTTTCCACTTGTATAATTTTAATATCAGCTTGGTTTGTTAGCTATTCTGTTTGTCAATAGTTTTTTTCAGGTTTTTATAATACTTTGTCTTTTGCAGAAAAAATATGAATAAATAACTCTTTATTCTAAAACCCAAATTAGTTACTAATGCCATTAAATGTCTGTCTGGAGGTCATGATGGGCTATCTGTGATAAAATCATTAGCTTTTCATCATTCTGTTAAAATATTACACATCAAAGCAAGTCAACACAAAGAGCATCTACTGTGGAATCCTCTCTTTAGTTAAGAACTATTAACTTGTAATGGCCCAAGTATAATATATAAGTGGCTTAAGGCATATAAAACATCATAACCCTACATGTTGGAGTTACCTAGAATTCTTTTAAAGGAAACCGGCTGGGGTCTGGAGAGATGCTGCAGGTTAAAAGAACTCACAACTCTTGCAGGGGACTAGAGTTTGGTTCCCAGAACCCACACTGGACCGGGAACTTCAGAAGAAGAGCCAATGTGGTTCCAGCCCAAAGTACTGGTATAAGTGGCATGTGAAATACTCAGCTACAGACTTCTTAACAAACTCTCCAGTGGATTCTAGTGTAGATCATAACTGCAAAGGCACTACTTTCAAAGGAATAGAGACAAAGGCAACATATACACAAGCAGTGAACTCATGGTCACTCTTTACGGTGTCCTACTATTAGTCTAAAACCAAACAATGTTTTGCTCAGTGATTCATTCATTCACACACTTATTTAACATTTATGGAATTTATTGTAGATGTTACAAAATGTCATTACTTAGTTGGTTTCAAATGAAACAAAATGCTCTCTTACAGAAATAATGTTAATAATAGAAAATGAGAGAGAAACTTGGGGATACTAGTTTATAGAAAAAAAAAAACCAAAACAATAATGTAGTGAGCAGAGTAACAGGCCCTAAAGATGTTCTGCTCTACTGTAATTGGTGAAAGATTTTCAATGGACTGTAAACTAGGCCAAATATAGTCTATTTAAAGTCCAAGAAAATTCCTCAGCTCTTATTTAGGGGATTCCTAACAGCAGAATAAAGGTTCAAAAGATACAGGAAATCTGTAGAAAGGTGACCAGGAGATGGGAATTCCAGAGTCCTCCAGAAAGTGGAAAGACAACACAATACATTCTTTCCTAAAGCTGCCAGAAAGGAAGGTTACCCTGTCAGCACCCTGTGTTAGCCAATCAGATGCATGGCTGACTTCTGATGAGTTAATAAGACAAGCTGTGGTTGACAGTTCAGGGCAGCAGCAATATAGAAGTATAGAAGTACTACAAATACTGACATTATTTCCAAGGTTTTACATTCAATGAAGCACAGGGGGATGGAGAATATTTAACTGTTTCATGAGATTGCACTTAGAAGAACTGCAGCCACAATGTATGACTGAACTGGCCTACAAGGCTGCTCTGACTCTCATCTCAGTCTTTGTGTGGAAAAGTTCCCTCTCAACTGCTCAGTGATAGGATCCTGAGTGACAGCAAGCTCTTCTGACTGCCAGATTTGGCTTGAGCAGTCTCCAGCACCCTTAAACGCAGACCTGCCATGTAAAAGGATGCTTCCCCTTAACCTTTCTCCTTCTTGCTTTCAACCCAGGAACTGTGATATAATTTGAGTAAAATTAAAATAAAACTAAAAATATAGTGCCTCCTCTATGAAAAGTCTAATGAATTTCAAAATAGCAATAGCAAAGAATCTTAATATCAAAGCCTTAATATTTGCATTTACTATCAAAGGGCAGGCTGATGTAACAAAATACCATAGACCGGAAACTTTGAACATCATTTCTTACAATGATAATGCCTAGAAGTCCAAGTTCAGACAAAGAGCTAGCAGGTCTGGTATGTAGCAAGCACCCATTTAAGAGTTTGCAGACCACTGTCTTCTCATGATATCTTCATGTGGAGGGGAGCAAGACCATCTTTTTACTGTTCTTTGTGTATGAACACTAACTCTATACATCCAGTACCCTCACGTCTTTCCAAGACCCTTCCTCCTTATCCTATAGATTTAGGATCCATGAGGAATTTGAGAGGTACAAAGAGTCCATAATGCACACACTTAACCCCGGAGCTTTCTGACCACAGGGTCTTGTACAATTGCACAGAGACCTCACCTATGAGGTTGGCCTTTGTTTCATCCAGTAAATTACTTGCAATCCTGCTGTCAGTTTATTGTCTACTTGGAGAACCCCAACATTAGTCCATAATGTAACTACCTCCTTGGGTCATCAATGAAGGGTGTAATCAAGAAAGAACAAATCACTGAGCTATACTTGACTGAGTCACTGAGCTACGCTGACTAAAGCTGGTTATCTGTGCAATTTTGAAGTCCTTTGCCCCCACTTGGCAGCATAAAAGATATACTAGGCTTGAGAAGCAGTATGAGTTCTTGAACCAAGCTCATTGGGAATGAAAATATACCGTGAGAATTCAAGTGGTGGTGATCATACTTTACCCCAAATAAATACAATGAAGAAACTTACTCTGAATTTGAAGAAAGGGAGTTGAAAGCAACTCAGAGGCTACTTACAAGAAAAGAATGAAATCTTGCTTTTACTTCCTTATTGGAAGTGCAATTACCTGGGGTAAAACAGTAGTTCCAAAGTTGGCAAATTTATATATGAATGCCAAGTTTTGTAGCCATTAGCAACCTATCTAGGACTCAGCAAATTGGACTCTGTACTCTGAGGATCCATTCAAAACATATGGCTGAGACAGGTCTATGGGCTTTAACATAATCATCATATGTATTCTCTCTGAAAGGGAGTATCTCTTTATCCTTCTCCGAAGGATACTATTTGCTTATTAGTTCTATTATTTCGATTTGTCAAGACATCATAGGTGAAGTAAAAAAAAAAAAAATGCAGTTGCTAATAAATATGTAAATACAATCCAAGCCTTCATAGTTGACAACAAGATCTACACTGGACCCTGGGTTTGACTGGCCATCCCGTTTCCTGGGTAAGACTGCCTAGAGTGTTCCATTTTTCTTTGCTATAACATAATATTGCTGAGAGCTATAAAAAAAAGTAAACAGAACAAGCCAGGGGGTGCAAACTAGCAAGCAGTATTCTTCTGTGGTCTCTGCTTCAGTTTCTGCCTCCAAGCTCCTGCCCTGAGTTTCTGTCTTAGTTTCTCTCATGATGGACTGTATATATGTAAGTCAAATAAACCCTTTTCCAGCAGAGTTGCTTTTGTCATGGTGTTTTATCACAGCAAGAGAAGCCTAACAAAGACAACACTCAAATCTATACACCCCCATCCATAGAAAGACTATGGCATCTATTTGGAGAGTTATTTTAAAAATTAGGCACAATATAAGTAAGGTGTCAAGAACAACATCTAGTAAGCAGTAAAAAAAAGTGTAGTTTACTTTAGGCTTTGCTTAAAAACAATATAATTTGTATTCTGGGTTACCCAAACTATACTCGTTTGCTTCTGTTGTAGTTTTCCAATTTGCAGAAAGAATAGAATATTTACATTATATTATTAACTCTATTTATAAAAGGAAATTACAATGCACAAAGTATATTTAAATATATTAATTGGATGAAGATAAGAATCAAGTTTTTATAAGTGAACAGTTAGAGACATGGACAATTGATGGAATGTAGTATAGAATAGAAAACTAATAATTTATAACTATGTAATATAAAAAATATAATTTTATAGAAGTTGTGAAAGTTAATTCTTTATCCCTGAATTCTATAATCATTTACATGCTGCTATTAAAATAAATTAATTTAAGTGAAAATAATACTTATAAGTATTTCATATTGAAAACCTCTAAAAACTTTTAAGAATCATACTTACTGGAAGTTCTACAAACAAACAAAAAAACAAATCTTGATAGAACAGTAAATAGGGGTTTGAAGGGGAAAACATTTGAAATGTAAATAAAGTATCCAAAAATAAAAATATTTAAAAAAAAAAAAAAAAGAAAAGAAAGAAATTACGATCCCTCACTGTCAGGTGCTCTGTCACACCAAACAGGAATGTGTAACAATTATATTAAGTTCCAGGGCTGGACATGCAGCTCAGTGGGAGAGACTTGCCTAGAGCATGCAGGCTTGAAGCTCAACCGTCCCCACATCGACACTGAACAATTATTTAATGCACATCTGAAGACTTGGAGCGATAGGTCTCTACTGTTCTCAGGATACATACCCGCTTAGAGAAAGACAGAAAGGTGGTATAATTTATAATACTCATTATTCCTTCTTTCATTATTGTTTCTGTTACCAAGTGGCATCCAGGACTCAGTTACACCTTCCTTGGGCCTTTGGCTTTACAGTTCCATGATCTACTATTTAACCCATCACCCCCCTCCACCAGAACTTAGGAGTCATTTGTATCTCCTGTGACATACTGTGGGACACTGAACTGTTAGGAAATTAATAGGACTGTGGTTTTGAAACATGAGGCTTTCCCCTCTGGAGAAAACTTCCTTAGCTTACATTTCTCCACGCCTTCACTTCTAGAGAAGAACAGTAACATAATAATATCAAAAGCTGTTTAGGCAGTGTATCTTCAAACATGAATGTATGGAGAAAAATGAAATGAATGAAAAATAGTCAAAGTGAAGAGCAATTAATTCAAAAGGAAAGAGGGAAGCCTTAGTCTCACTCCTACTGCTCCGCATCTGACTTCAGTAAGGGAACAAGAGGGAGTAAGATAGAGGAGACAGGCTAAATCACAGTAGGGAAGCAGGCAGTGCCCTGAACCGCAGGACAATTTGTTCTCAGAACTAGAATGAAAGCAAAGTCAGGGAAAGATTATATTGTGGGAACTCTGATGATAAACACATTCAGGATGAAAGAAGGAGCCCCTCCTCAGCACTGTGGGTATAAAAATTGAAAACAGGATGATGTAATTCAAAAACAGAACATCTTGCATTTGGCTCCTGCTAAGTGCCAGGCTCTTAGGGCAGCCTGCACCTTGCAAGGGTACAGGCTCTGGGGCCAGCCTGTGCTCCTGTGGTGCTCCCCTCCAGGGAGGAGGCACCTCCCTATGAGTTCCAGAGAGCAAGGGGGGAGAGGCGAGGTATAGGACAGCATTCTGTATGAGGACACGTTGTGGATAACAAGTGCACAACATGCAGCTAGTGAGGGAAACTGTGTGACAGTGTATTTACTACACTGACTAAGAATAAATGCCCCAGTGGAGGGAAATGCTAGGGAGGGAAGACGGGAGTGAGCGGGTGGGTGGGGGAGCACCCTCATAGAGGCAGGGGGTGGGGGGATGGGATATGAGGTTTCTAAAGGAAAGACGTGGAAAAAAATAAATTAAAAAAAAAAAAAGAAGAAGAAATGTGCTTTCAGAGTATGTATGGGATGACAAGTAAAGTCATGGAAATCAAATTGCAATTAATATATATTATATTTATATATTTTATATTTAAGGAGTATAGCGATACTTCTATAGTAAGCTTTTATCTAATTTAATTTTCTATATAATAGAAGAAATGAAGCTGAAATTGAGCATAAGAGTGCCTATTATTGCTATTAACCCATGAGAAATCTAGAAACCTCGGATGAGCTGCTTCACCCAGGGTTTTGCAAACAAAGCCAACTTCCATGTTAGAACCTTTTCTCTGGACTGCTCACTAAGATGTCTGCTTGTCCAGCCATTTTCCAAAGCATGGTCCCTGGAATGTTAATTCTGAAGAACGACAGCAAGTTTCTGTCTGTCGGTAACATTAGCCTCGAGCATGCTGATAAACAGTTAAACAGGTTTCTCACGTGGAACCTTGAAGTGATCGTAAGTACTGTGAAATTCCAACAGGAGTAGAAAATACACTTTTCCTTAAAATTAACTGACTCCAGAACCCTTGCAATCTACCTTTCAGACTCAGAGCAATATAGAATACATTGGAAAACTTCATCAGTGAATGCTGAGGTAGCAAAGGAAAATCTGTCTCAGTATCTGCACAGAAACACAACTGTGAAGCTGACTGTGAGACAGTACGTATGCACTAATAATCCCAATAAGCACTCAGCAGAGAGTGGCTAGTACCACTGTTCATAAATCCCAGGGCATCCTGAAACCTGAATAAGCATGCTTCACAATGGATGATTTAGACACAATGGCTATAGACAGTACTTAGTTTAATGTGTGCCCATGAGGCTGTTTTCATCTGATAAAACCAACCTGCTATGTGAAATATCCAAAGAGCTCTTAAAATTCAACAATAAGAAAATAAACAGCTAACTTAAAACTGAACCAAAGTTCTTAGTGGATGTCTCACCAGGGATGCTATGCCGACGGCGTATTAAAAGATACCGTAAGGGAAAAGGAGACTGAAACAAGAAGAGTTGTTATATACAGAATGAACAAGTCCCAAGCACTGATGACACAGACAGTGATGAGAAAGGGAGCAAGCAGAACTCTCACTCACTGTTGGTAGGAATGTAAAATGGTGTAGCTGTAATGGAAGACACTTTGCTAATTCGTTGGAAACTAAAGTTGTAGACCGTTCAGACAATGGAATGTTATTCTCAGGAAGTGGAGGGAGGGGAGGGAGGGGAACGTAAGAGAAGGGAGGGGGGAACATTAAATCCATATCATTGAAGTGGAAGAAGCCAGTCTGAAAAGGTTAAAGCAATGCATGGTTCTGGTTAAACAGCTCTCTGGAGAAGGCAATCTAGACAGGAAGAGATCAGGGATTGCCAGAGGTTAAAGAGTCTAGCATGGCTGTCCTCTGAGAGGCTCCACCCAGTAGCTAATTTAGGCAGATGCAGACACCCACAGCCAAACAGTGGGTGGAGCTTGGAGAGGTTTAAGGAAGAATAGAGGGAAGAATTGGGACTCCAGAAGGGATAGGGACTCCACAAGAAGACCAACAGAGTCAACTAACTGGACCTTTGGGGCTTTCCGAGTCTTAAACACCAACCAAAGAACATACACGGGCTGTGCCTAGGCCTCCCCCCACATGTGTAGCAGATGTGCTGCTTGGTCTTCATGTGGGTCCCGAACAACTGGAGCAGGGGCTATCGCAAAAGCTGTTGGCTGTCTGTGGGATATGTTCTTCTAACAAATAAGTAAAAATAAAATAAAATAATAAAGAAACAGAAAGAAAAACAAGATTTGGGAGAAGACTGCAGGCACAGAGAACACAGAATTTTTTTTTCTTTTTAATGAGTTAAGCAAGTTTTATTACTTTACAAGAACAGTATGTGATATCTTTTTAAAAATATTCTTTTCTTACATTTTCTATTACTCAATTTATTTTTATTTATTCACTTTACATGCTGCTCACTGCTTTTCTCCCGGTCACCCCAGTTGGAGCAATGGAGATTAAAATACACAGAGCTCAGCTTCAGGGCCTTTGTGTTCAACTGCTTCTTTCTTCCATGCTGAGGCTGGCCTGTAGGGGCACTCATCTGACTGCACAATAGGATGCACACCTTGCAGGTAGGAAGGATGGCTGATCAGTTATAAGCACATAGTACGTTTGCAGAAGACCCAATATTAGTGCCCAACACTCACATGAGGTGGCTCACAACCACCTGTAATTTCAGGTCCAGAGGATCTGATACCTTCAACGGGCTTTAGCCAGCACTGAACTCACATGCTCAATCCCATACCTAGACAGACAGACAGACAGACACACACACACACACACACACACACACACACTTAAAAAAAAATAAAAATAAGACCTAAACAGATATTCCTAGATTATTTTATCCACTTCTAAAGTGCCCTCTCCAAATATTACAACACCCCCTGACTGCCAAACACATGGGCACTATGTTCCCTTGCTTTGTGTGCCGGGCCAACCAATGCCAACTTAAAGGATCTGCCCACTAAGCTTTAATAATCTGTCTGCAAATTCTCTTAGAATGTACTTTTTCTTCGACTGTGATTAGCTCATTGGTGCCGCATGTTCCCTGGAGCATTACAACAACATTTTCAAAATGGCAAAATAATGAATGAGGCATTTGATGGAAAAACAAGTAAATAGGTAGTTTTATTTTCCAATAACAACCTGTAGGCTCCCACCGCACTCTGTTCTAAAATGTCAGTGCTTATGGAAAAACTGTTGACTGACAACTATTATTTATAAAAGACCCTATAACGGGTATTAAAGATGTCAAGAATGTTTTATCTGCTAACCTAAAACCTGTCTCAGAAAGAAATAAAAATGCTTACAGAGTCAGCACATGCCTTTCATGTTAGTGAAGCATTTGAGAGCACCTGGACCAAGGTTATGTGTTAAGTGAGTGAAAATACATAATTCATGGGCTAACAGAAAAAGTCACTAGACAGGAAGATGGATGGATTGAACATTTTCTGTGCCACCAAACAGCTAATGATCAGGTAAACACCTCTGAGCAAAACAAAATCCAGATTTGTTCCAGTCATTCTCTGGCCACCTCTTGTGTCTAGTGAGAACAGTGTGAGGCTTCTCTGGGCCCTTCTAACACTGGGGCAAGCTGCTGCACATCTGTAAGGCTGCATCTTCCCTTCCCTTGCTTACAATCTAGCTTACTCAGAAACACCTAAAGATGCACACGTGTGCACATGCCGCCGCCCATGTGCATGCACATGCACATGCACACACAAGCTCACACACATGCAGCTTCACAAGGTGATAGAAAAAATCTGGAGAAAACAGGTCAGAAAAGCCAAAAGAGCTCAGGAAGCACTTCAGACTTAACCTTCTATTTTGGGGGGTTGTTGATCCCCATATGCTAGGTACTGGGATATCTTGTCTAAGAATCTTGTCAGTGTTAAATAACCACAATTGTGTAGTATACAATGTGTAAGTTTTTAATGAAGTGTTTTGTGCAAAATAGGAAATATCTGTTAAAATTGATTTTACTCAACCAGTTATCAAAAGTGTTGGTTTTAATACAGTTTGCTCATAGATTGAATTTGCTTTGTGTATATTTTACAATTTCTATTATCTTACTATTACATGTATTGTATTCCTTTCATGTATATGCATGCATACCCATTATGTAATTCAAAGTTAAGGTTCTTTCAGAGCTATATAGTCCAAGTTAGTGCATGAAAAGTTAGTGATAATGAAAAGATTTATGACATTGAGCATGAACATCCTGTACTTATCCATGATAGTAAATCCAAGCCCATGGTCATTGTATCTCCATTATGGCTTTAATTTTTGCTTGAACTTCTTTCTGCAAAAATCAAGTCCATTGTGGTTTGTAGATTAAGAAACAAAATCTCTCTATTATCTTGCTAGATAATATTTGTGAGTGAATATTTGTTCATATGTCTAAAACACAAATTATCCCATATTTGAATAAGAAACAAACACTAGCTCAGTGGTTCTCAACCTTGTAATGCTGCCACTGTTTAATATAGTTCTCCATGCTACAAGGACTCCCAACCATAAAATTGTTTGTGTTGCTCCTTCATAACTGTAATGTTGTTACTGTTATGAGTATGATGTAAATATCTGATATGCGTGATATCTGGTAGCCTCACCGCCCACAAGTTGAGAATCACTACACTAGAGCCTGGAGAGATGCTCAGAGGTTAGTAGCACTTGCTGTTCTTGCAGAGGACTCGGGTTCAGTTCCCAGCACCCTCGGTTGGGAACACTGCCTATAGCTGCTGCTCCAAGGGAGGCAATGTCCTCTTGTGTGCACTTGTGTGCACACATGCATGTACATTCATGCACAGACACACACACACACACGCACACAAACACACACACAAACACAAACACAAAAGAAATCTTTAAGAAAAAGAAGCAGGGCACCTCCACCTGCACTCATGTCAAATTGGTTGTCACACCCCTGCCACACACACAGCCCTGCCTATCTCCCAGGAGGAGCACAGGAGGCCCTTCTCAAACCAGAGACACAGCTCTGAAGACCTCCCCAGAGGCCTGCTCTAACCCAGGACACACAGCTTCAACTGCCTCCTGAGAGGCCAGTTAACACAAAAGACCTAAAAATGGAAATAGAGGCAATAAAGAGAACACAAATGGAGCAACCCTGGAGATGGAAAACCTAGGGAAGAGAACAGGAACTACAGATGCAAGCATCACCAACAGAATATAAGAGATGGGAGAGAGAATCTTAGGCATAGCAGATACTGAAGAAGAAACTGATACATCGGTCAAAGAATAAAAAGTTCCTAACCCAAAACATCCAGGAAATTTCAGAAATTATGAAGAGACCAAACTTAAGAATAATAGGAATAGAAGAGGGTGAAGATTCCCAGTTCAAAGGGTCATTAAGAAACTTCAACAAAATCAGAGGCAAACTTCCCTAACTTAAAGAAAAAGATGGCCTTAAACGTACAAGAAGCCTACAGAACACCAAACAAATTGGACCAGAAAAGAAAATCCTCATAATAATCAAAACACTAAATGTACAAAACAAAGACAGAATATTAAAACCTGCAAGGGAAAACGGCCAAGTAAAATTTAAAGGCAGATCTATCAAAGTTACACTTGTCTTCTCCACAGAGACTGTAAAAACGAGATCCTGGACACATCTTGCAGACCCTAAGAGACCAGCCCAGACTACTTACCAAGCAAAACCCTCAGTCACCATAAATCAAAAAACCAAGATACTACATGACAAAACCAAATTTAAACAATACTGTCTACTAATCAAGCCCTACAGAGGATACGAGAAAGAAAACGCCAATACAAGGAGGGTAACTACACCCAAGAAAACACAAAAAATTACTTATTTCACAACAAACCCAAAAGAAGAAAATCACAAACACATAGTACTGCATCTGATAACAAAATAACAAGAACTAATAATCATTGGTCACTAATATCTCTTAACATTGATGGACCCAATTTACCAGTAACATGACACAGGCTAATAGACTGTATGCTTAAACATGATCCATCATTCTACTGCATGCAAGAAAAACACCTTAGCAACAAAGACACTACTTCAGAGTAAAGAGCAGAAAAAAGGTTTTCCAACAAGTCCCAAGAAACAAGCTGGAGTAGCCATTTTGATATCTAATAAAATAGACTTTCAGCCAGAAGCAAAAGAGGTGGAGAAAGATATTTCATACTCATAACAGGTAAATTCCACCAAGACGAAGTCTCAATTCTGAAAATCTATGCCCAAAATGCAAGGGTACCCACATTCATAAAAGAAACAATACTAAAGCTCAAAACATACATTAAACCCCACAAAATAATAGTGGGAGACTTTAACACCACTCTCATCAATATAAAGGTTATTGAAACAGAAAATAAACAGAAATGCAGTGAAACTAATAGAGGTTACGAACCAAATGGATTTAACAGAGATATACAGTACATTTCCCCACAAAACAAAAGAGTATATCTTATTCTCAGCACCTCACAGAACCTTCTCCAAAACTGACTATATAATTGGACAAAAAACAAGCCTGAACAGATACAAGGAAATTGAAACAACCCCTTGCATTCTATCAGATCCCACAGACTAAGGCTGGACTTAGACAACAACAACAACAACAAAACAAAAAAACAAAACAAAACAAAAAAGCCAGAAAGCTGACATACTCATGGAAGCTGAACAATTCTCTACTCAATTACAAATTGGTCAAGGAAGAAAAAAGAAATTAAAGACTTTCTAGATTTCAATGAAAATGAAGGCACAACATACCCAAACTTATGGGACACAATGAAAGCAGTGTTAAGAGGAAAATTTATGCCTTCATAAAGAAATTAAAAAGATATCATACAAGCATAGGACACCTGAAAGTTCTAGAACAAAAAGAAGCAAACACAACCAAGAGGAGTAGATGGCAGGAAATAGTCAAACTCAGGGCTGAAATCAACCAACTAGAAACAAAGAGAGCAATACAGAGAATCAATAAAACAAAAGAGCTGGTTCTTTACAGAAATTAACAAGATAGACAAACACTTAGCCAAACCAACTAAAAGGTACAGAGACAGCATCCAAATTAACATAATCAGGAATGAAAAGGGAGACATGACAACAGAAACTGAGGAAATTCAAAAAAATCATCAAGTCTTATTTCAAAAGCCTATACTTGGCACAACTGGAAAATCTAGATGAAATGGATGATTTTCTAGACAGATAACACATACCAAAGTTAAATCAAGATCAGATAAATTATCTAAACAGTTTTGTAGCCCCTAAGGAAATAGAAGCAGTCATTAAAAACCTCCCAACCAAAGAAAGCTCAGGACCAGATGGTTTTACTGCAGAATTCTAACTCTTCAAATTATTCCACAAAATAAAATCAGAAGTAACATTACCTAACCCATTCTGTGAAGCCTCAGTTACCCTGATACCTAAACCACTCAAAGACCCAACAAAGCAAAAGAACTTCAGACCAATTTCGCTTATGAATATCCATGGGAAAATACTCAATAAAATTCTCACAAACCAAATTCAAGAACACATCATTCACCATGATCAAGTAGGCTTCAACCCAGGGATACAGGGTTCAATATATGAAAATCCACAATGTAATCCACTATTTAAACATGATCATCTCTTTAGTTGCTGGAAAGACTTTTTTGACAAAATCCAATACCAATATCAACGCAGCACTATTTACAAATGGTATGATAAGCAACCCCCAAAATTCTGCCTCAGAACTCCTCTAGCTGATAAACAACTTCAGCAAAGTGGATGGATATGAAATTAAGTCAAACAAGTTAGTAGCTCTCCTTTATCAAGGGTAAATGGAGGTCAGGGACCCCTATGAAAAATTTATGGCAAGGATTGAAGGAACTGAAAGGGATGGAAACCCCACAGGAAGACCAACAGTGCCAACTAACCTGGGCCCCTGAGAACTCCCAGAGACTGAGCCATCAACCAAAGAACTTACACAGGATAGTCCAAGTCCCCTTCACAGTTTTAACCATTTGGTATCAAGCTAAGCCGCGTTATAAAGAGCTGTATCACCAATTGGGATAGTATGTCAGTGGGAAAAGGGGGAATCCTTTAACTGCTATTTTTCTTCCATTTTAAGCTGTATTAAATTTTTTTTGTCTCTGGTACAACCAAGTTAGATAAAAGATCTGCATCAAGGTAATCATATATCAAGTATAATTTACTGTTTTAGTACAATCTCTGTTTTGTGTGAGCAAAGAAATTGCAGCAATCAACTACAAATGGTAAGACAATCCTAGTGTGAAGGAGAAATATGTCTATAGGAGGAAGTACGTGGAGCTAAAACATTTAATAAGAATCCAGGATTCCAGATAAGATTAACATACAATACAAACAGGAAGCCTCTCTTATTTAACCCTTCCTTCCCTATAGCCTTTAAACACGGTCTGCCAACAGCACATAGCCCTTCATTTAGCTCATTAGAAGCAACAAATCTGAACTGTAGATAGCTTTGGTTTTCTTGTAAGAAAAAAATCTTAATGCATGATGATTAGGAAAGAAAAAAGAGAGAGATCTGGAAAGAAAAGAAGACACAGGTTGTTCCCACCAATATCTTGCCATCCTTGGTGGCATCTTGAATTAATGTGTAGTTTTCAAATATAACAAAAAAAAAATCTTTTAACTCCATTACTTTCTCAGAATCTTATTCAATTTATATTAAAAGTATCATAATAACACAAAACACTTGATGAATGCAATAGATGAATAGATGATTTGACATTATCTAGTGGTCCGAATAGCACAGGTATTATTGTTCACATTACTGAACTAGACAGGCAAAATCCACGATAAACCTTTATTACTAATGCTTAGAGAAAGGCTTAGTAATACAGACTGTAAGTTTTAACATATTGAGACATTTTGATAGAAACATGGAAAACTGTTTCTAGAAATCAAATACTGTCTAGTCTAGGTGACATCAGCACTGGGAGTTTAGTATGAGCAGTGTGGAGAAAACAGCACCCAAACTTTGGGCCTACGTTTTACTATGCAGTTTGTTACCTGGGGTCTTGAACCTACTGCCTCTTTCATCCTTACTTTCCTTATCAGAGAAAACAAACTAAAGTCTGTATGTGATTGGGTTTTTTGAGAGATTTATAAATATGTGGCAAGTAAAATCAACCATACTTAATAAAAAATTTGCAAAAGCAATTTTTCCACTGCAGTTGTTTGCTATTAATGTATAATTTTAAACCTTCATGTGTGCATATGTATGAAGAAACTAATAATTAATAATAAATAATTCTTTGTGATAAGACCACTACTCAAAATCTGCATTACCTAATGTTAGGGTTCTCTTATCTCCTACTGACAAGATGAAATGATTTGAAATTCATGTGTACATTTTTGAAGACCTACAATCTTCCTCAAGAGGTTTGTACCCCAACAATAACAGAAATGCAAATTATTACACACACACACACACATGCACACCACCACCAAAACCACCACCACCACCATGAGGCAGTTGGTAGCACACTGCACCAGGCAGGAGACAAGGAGTGCCTGAGAGAGGCATCACAGACAGGCTGTACTTGCAATGCTTAGGTCAGAAAAGGAGTCTAAAAAGCACAGCATAGGCGATGTTTTCAGATACAACTTAAAGGATAATATTCAAACTTTAAAATATTGTGACAGTCTTAGAATGTTCTTACACACTTCTAACCCGTGGGCTGTGTCCAGATTAAAACAGTGTACATTTCACATCAGTAACTCTGAGATAATACAATAGAGAATTTCAACAGTTAAAAAGCAGTGGTGTACACAGTGGAATAAAACCACACCAAACATTCCAATTTCATCTACTTGCCATGAACCGGAAGACAGTTCATCAGAAACTTGGTATCTTGCGTGTGAAAAGGCAGATGCTGGCAGTAGAGTGTCCGGTAAGAGCTCATGTGGAGGGCCTACCCCATCACCATCAGATCACTACTCACATGCCTTTATGGCATGTATTGTAGACACTATTACCAATGCTTGAATGCAAGTCATCATCACCACAAAAAAAATTGAATATATTCTCATACCAAAAAAAAAAACAAAAACAAAAACAAAACAAACAAAAAAAAAGGAATGAATGGCCTTTGAAATTCACTAAGATTGTCTAACTGATGAGTAGTATTTATATTGGCCAGGTCTTAGCCAGCACAGAGTCAAAGATAATTTTGTATCATTTTTATCAATTCTTTGAATCTTCATTTTATATAATGCCTACCAGTCATCTCATAACTTTTTTCTAGACTACCTGTCATAAATAAACTAAGTAAAATACCTTTTTTTAATTTTTCACAAGAGTAAGAATTAGTTGCATTCACAAGTTCTTGATTTTCTCTTATTTAGTACAGCAGTCTAAACTTATGCTTCAGCCAGATGAAATGAAAAGGAGCATTCCTTGGGCAACCAAGGAACTCTATACAGGCAACATGTATAGAGTGAAAGAAAGGATTTTAAATTCAAAGGTGTGATGTATCTGTGATCACTGAAGTAAGAGGGCAGCATGACACATAAGCTATATCGTAATATTACAGAGGTTGAGGAACTAGATTTAAAAGTGACTTGTATCAAATTTATTTTCATGTCATCTCGTAGTAACAACTGTGCTAATTTTTTTTTTTTGGATATTTATTTTATTTATATTTCAAATGTTTTCCCCTTTGGAAACCTCCTATCCCATCCCCCCTCCCCCTGCCTCTATGAGGGTGCTCCCCCACCCACCCACCCACTCATTTTCCCTGTCTAGCATTCCCCTACACTGGGGCATCTAACACCCTCAGGCCTAAGGGTCTCTCCTCCTACTGATGGCCAACAAGACCCTCCTCTGCCACATATGTGGCCAGCCATGAGTATCCTTTGGTTGGTGGTCCTTTCTCCGGGAGCTGGGGGGGGGGGGAGGTCTGGCCAGTTGACACTGACTGTTGCTCCCTCCATGGGGTTGCAAACTCCCTCCAATGGTTGGCTGCGAGCATCCACCTCTGTATTTGTCAGGCTTTGCCTGAGCCTCTCTGGAGACAGCTTATCATGCTTCCATCAGCAAGCACTTCTCAGCATCCACAAGAACATCTGGCTATTTTTACATGTAAGTACATAGTGGATTTGTTTTGTTTCTGTTCCTGTGATAAAATGCCCTGACCAAGGCATTGTAGGGAGGATCTGTTTCATTGGTTTACAGTTCCAGAGGAAACACAGCATATCATAACAGAGAAGGTGTGGCTGACTGGAGCATGATGCTGCAGGTCACACAACATCAGCAGCCCAGAGTAGAGAGCCAACAGGAAATAAAGCCAGGCAAGGCTCCACCTACATAGGGTTCTATAACCTTCCCAAACAGTGTCACCATCTGTAGAGTAAGTCCCCAAACACAGGAGTCCATTCACTAAACCTACAACAACAACAACAACAAAAACAAAATTATGGGAACTTTTGTCACTAGCACCCTGAGAATGAGCTGATAAGGCAATTATAAGCTAAATTATATATCCAAGTAAAAACATGCCTGCCAACATAAACTATACATGTAGAATGCTACCATAGCTGTCAATTAGCATAGAAAAGCTAACATCAGTTTCAAGCTGTCATCAGAAAGAGATGTCGTACTTCCCGGAGTTTTGACAAATTTTAATCCAATTCTGATACTGGTTATTTCAGTTCTATCATTTAATGTATATTTTGTTTTTAAAGTGGTATATGCATGTGTGTGACAGCAAAATTTCCCAACTTCAGAAGCAGATATTTGGTTTAAAATACTCAATCTTCGTAATAGACCAAACACTTAGGACATTCATTATAGAACACAAGAAACAATCTATAAAGCTGGTCTATGTTTAACTTACCATCCCCACTGTCAGAATGACAAAGCTGACTTGATCATACTTAGCCTCCAGAGTTGGCCACTGTGCTTGGGGGACATGGCAAACTGTGAACTTAGAAGCCTGAGAGCACAATATCAGATTTCTGTAGGGATAGGAATTGGGGGTAGGGGGTGGAGATAAAGGTGGAGTCCCAGAGTCTAGGTAAAGAAAAGTCAAATTGCTTTTTAATTCAAAGGTGGGTGTGTTCTCAGATTCTAACCAATTGATTAACAGTTTAATACTTTGAAACCATAGCTTCAACAAATACACTTTAAAAAACTGATTGCCACTGAGCACCATTTTTAAAGGGTATGAAATAAAATAACAGGATTTACCCACTGAGGTAGGAACAGTTTTACCTGTGTTGGCTTTACAGGCAAAGGTCACATCAATGGCATTTTAGAAAAATGCTGTGTCTAGTCCCTGTATTACTCTACATGTTCTTTATTAATAGAACAGGATGCACATGGCTGTGGGTAACTTCTTATTGAGTTTGCTACTAATGTTGAAGCAATCTGCAAAATATAACTGAGTTTTTGAAATAGGTAAAATACTCTAAGGAGGAAATATTTTATCAGGCTATTTTTAAAAGTAGTATGCAATGTTTCTTAAGCTTGAGCTTTTCAAAAATTCTTAATATATAAGTGATAAATATACATACTCAGGGCTGAAGATACAAGTCAATGAATAAAGCTTTTGCACTGTAAGAATGAAGACCAGCATTATGATTCCCAGTACCCATATAAAATCCAGGCAGAATTGGCAACCTTTGCCCCAGTAAATAAAGTGGAGAGTGAACCAGGAAGCCACTGATGTTAGCTTCAGGTCTCCACATGCATATACACACATGTGTACCTACAGACACATGTACATGAATATGCATCCACACATGCCATACATACATACATACTTACACACACATATACACACTTAAACAAAAAATACAGACATGTAGACACTGAGCTTTAAAGTACCTACACAAAGCTCACTCTAACATTTTGCTAAAGTATAATTATTTCAGTGCAAAACAAAGCTTTCAATTCGCAAAATATTGGCCTGCTTTTTCAACCAAGAATACTGAAATTCTCATGGCATACAATAATAAATACACAGTAATTAGGTCTCGGTTTATTTTATCCAACTTCCTACTACCTTCCTGTCTTTTTATTTCTCAATTTCTTTGTCTTAAGTATGTGGGGGCAATGAAGTGGTGAATCAGTTGGCTTGATTAAGTCTTTGATTTTGCAATGTATAAATACTTCAGAATATCACACTGTACCCCATGAATATGTGATTTTTAGTTGTTCTTTATGCTCACTGTGGAGGGAAAGGGCTAAGGACGGCTCCTCTTCATATCCCCTCCTTCAGTCTAACTTTACCTCTTCCTTACGATCTCATTGCCATTATCTAAGACCCTGTCTTTTTTTTTTTGAAAATGTCTATGTATAAATTCTTTAAAAAACTTTTTTTTTAAAAAAAAATATAGGGCTTATCTTTCTGAATCTTAAGATTCTACCTTTCTCTTATACTTAAAGAAAATCTGCAGTCTTTTCCTGGTCCATTACTACTTGCTGAATCTTAACACTAACAGCCCCTCCAGCCAATGGCGTTAATTTTATAACAGCAACAGTAATATGGCCAAACACTTTCCGATTTGGGTTTCAAAGAACCATTTAAGAGAGACAGTTATTAGAAATACTCCAAGGATCTATGACTTGAAAGTTGTGTGGTTTATCAACTTCAAATGGTCAATGACCACCTAAGCTACTGAGACAGGCTTACTCCATGATAGGCTTCAAATTGGCAGGCAGTTCCGGCCTAAATCTCTGTTTGTAAGAACTGGTCAAGTCCAGGCAAGTCCAGGCTTTAGAAGGTGCCTGCCACCTGGCCTGAGGCAAGGACAATGGGTCAGCAACAGTTTCCAACCCACACACCCCAGTAATGGAATGCCCCTAGAGATGGAGTAAGATAAAGGTCAGCTACCAGAAGCCCCTAATGCGCTTTAAATCAGGCCTGTGAGCTCACTTGGTTGTCTCTCTATCTTGGTAATGAGAGACCCCAAAATGCAGATTAAAACACTCATACTATTTGAGTCCAGGGTATGTAACTCCCCATTATAACTTTGTTGTTGTTGCTGCTGCTGTTTTGTGTTGTGTTTTGTTTTACATTTCTATGCTTTTTTCAAGTGGCTTCCTCTCTGCTGCTAAAACACATCCATTGTTTTTTACATAGGAGCTCTCTGCGTGCCTCTTTGTCTGACACTCTTCACGGTTTTGTGTGTTTCTTATTTTTCAGCAAGTACCCTGTTCTTCCTTTTCTTCCCCACCATAGTCTACTGAGTCTTTCATGTAACTTTTGAAAACTTAAATGATTAGCTTCCCACCAGTCTTTCTAATGCTCTGGATGTGATATGTGTGACACATATAATAGAGGAAATTCTAAAGGGATCTCTGAATCTTGAGGAGGTAGAAAAATACCTTCAAACCAGCATTGAGGCCTGAATGTAAGGGAGTGCACAGAGGGAGGTAATGAGGAAATAACTCCACATTAAGAAGAAAATTGGTGAAGCTGGACCAGGTCTGGTGATAAATTCCAGAGTACATTAGAGATACTGACACCTCAGAAGGGAGGTAGGGAAAGAGATCCAAAGAGTAGGAGACACTGAGGTTCAAAAGGAGGTGAGGGCACACTGTGAATGACTACAAGTTTTTGTTGTTGTTGTTTGATGTTTTTGTAGAGATTTTTTTCCCTTTTGTCCTTAAATACTGGCAACCACAGCATATAGAAGACTGGGAACGGACCACTAGATTTATGACATGTTAATGGATGGCATAAGAGGAGAAAAGAGAAATCCACAGTTACAAATCTATTCGTTGTTAAACATCTGGAAGACCAGTCTAAAACACAAGAGAAATACATAGAAATTTAACTGAAGTTGAATATATAGAAAAGATGTGTGTAAACATGTAGTGTGACTTCACATACATTTAGAAGTTAAATTTTGCAGGGGAGGGTATGTGAGTAAACCCAGGGTTTTGTGCATGTCAAGCAAATTTCTACCTATGTTCTATTACCTCCATAAAAAAAATAAAAGAAACAAACAAACAAAACTTACTTTAAAAAATAATGTATTTTGGGGAGTATTGGGTAATTTTATAAAGAAACTAGTGTTAAAACTGGGCTGGATAAGTAAGTCTCTGTAGCCAACTTATAACCTGAGGGACAGAGACATCTGATTAAAACAATAAAAGAAAAAAATGATTATAATCTGTTCATTACAGTGGACTTCCTATAGTTAAGTTTCAGATTTATAGAAAAACAAACAAAGCTTTTCAAGATACTAGTATATGAACAAAAGTCACTAAATTAAAAAAACTTTAAAAGTATTTTTAATGTATTTATAAATAAAGCTTAGTATTTTTTTATTTGGAGATGTGTCCTTAATCTGAAGGAAAAAACCTAGTTAACTGTGAATTTCTATGTGGAAAACTCACGTTCTTCTTAAGTTATGGAGTTTAGATATGACCTGATTTGACCCCAAATTCCAATGGACTTGCTGTTACAAAGCAATCAGAAATACACAGTGTACTTGTTCAATTTGTTTGTACTATGTAAAATTGATTTTTTTTTCTTTAATACTAAAATTTGGTCCATCTGTCGGGAAAACAGAAAATGTTCTAAATATATACAAAGAATGGAAATGCTTCATTCCACTGGCTGTATCCTGTGGTATACGAGTTTTCATCAGCATGTTTGTCTTGCAGACAAAATGAATATCAGATGGTGGTTTTGAAAAAGGGCAGACCTAACATGAGGTGATTAGTTTCAAAAACAGATTTTTATTCTTGATAAATTATTACCAAATACAATCATCTGTTGATTGAGGATATAAAACAGATTGGTCATACTACAACCCACAGGTTAAATGAAAAACGGAAATAATAAGTTTATTTAACATGGTCTTGCATTAAGTTCCCAGCAGTGCAAATCTAAGGCAAATAATTAGATTTCCAATTTAAAGATATACATTTGTTAAGCCAGACGTTTCCTGAGGTCATCTAGTCTCTGTTGGCCAGTCGTACTGCACTGGCAATGCATTTTGAGCATTTTCACTCAGAACGTTGTGTTAGTACGCCTTGTACATTGCCCTAATCAAGCCAGCATTGTAGTGTGATTCAGGGATAATACAGAAAGGTCAAAAGGCTGATAGGATGACTCCTGGCTGCAAATCAGGTTCTGAAACAGTGCCATATAGATGTAAAGCCAATGCTATAGAAGAGTCCTGGGGGTGGGGGTGGAGGATATACTAATAGACAACTGGTAAACCATCTATGACTTAGCAAATGGGACAGCAATTGCGACTCAACCTCTTAAATAGCCACACTTTTTCTCAAGGTGACCACCCACTTACTTTTATGGTAAAAGAGAAAAAAACTAAAAGATGATGCTCTGACCAATAGATGTCTTAGTTTTGTAAAGCACACTCCCTTTTCCTCCTCTTCCCCCTCCTCTCTTTCTTCAGTAATTTACAGCTTTGCTATGTAATGTCTCTCCAGGGAACAAAGAATCCCATTACAAATGATTCCTCTGTGCAGACTTCAGCTCTGTAAATCAACAGTCTGAGCTTACTAAAAGACTTTAAATCCCTGCATGGGTTAGGCTGGTACAACTTGCAAATTGGTAGGGCCAGAACTAAGGGAGGGAGGAGAGTTTGGTACCAAAATAGGCTCCAGGAAAAGAGCTTAAGACAGTTGATGTGTCTACTTTTCCCCAGTAACTGGTGTACCTTGATATAGAAAAGGGGATGCTACACTGATATCTTTTTGGAATCTGGGTTGTAAACAGACTAGAACATTTTGAAAAGACAGTTTAGTAGGGGACTAGAGAGTCAGCTCAGTCAGTAATGTGCTTGCTAAACAAGAACGAAGACATGAGTCTAACCAATACCATCCTCACAAAAAGCCAGGTGGCCCTGGTGGGGACAGAGTGACATGGTTCCTGCTCCTGGGGCAAGGTCCCCATCAGAGCCTCCACAAGTATTGATGGCTTCTGTGAGCTAAAAGTTGTTTGTGTAATAATGTATATATTTCACATTCCTCCAAATAATGTCCTCTCTATTAATGTTAATGACTCCAAGATAATCTGAGACAGCATGAGTCCAGGAGGCAAAGGTGTGGCTAATGTCTCAGCCAAATGGTAAACACTGGGACCTTCAGGACAGCCCTTAAGACTATGAGAAAGTACTCTAAAGACATGAGTTCATAAATATATTATTTCTCAATTAGGCAAAACTGTAAGGGTGCAATATCTATTATGAAGGGCTTCACAAATTTGAAAAAGCAAAAGCAACTCCACTAAGAGCCAGCTTGTCAGAAATATACAAAGGTAGGAAGATTCCTGAGTTCAAGGTCAGCCTTGGACACAGCAAGGTTAGGCCCAGGGGTGGCAGACTTTCAAGATGGGGTCCCACCCAACTAGTTTATCATGTGCTTACTGGAGGCAGTCAGATCTCTGAATTCTTTTGGAATGTTTAAAGAAAATGTGTGCTTTCTACTTCCTAAGAATCAAAGGGCTGGGTTCACAAGATACTTTTTCATAGGATAATCAAAAGGAAACCTGGAATACTGAATTGATACGTAAATAAAAACTGAGCTTTTGGACTTCAAGAGATGAGCTAGCAGAAAGCAATAGCAGTACTTTAGAATTTTCTCTAGGAAGAGCTGGAATGTCTGGAGATCTCTGGAGAGCGAAAACAGATCTTCAAGGATTTTTTTCTAACAGGATTTCTGACTTGTTCAGAAGATCCAAGAATTTTTTAATAGAAGCTTTTCTGACTTTGGTCAGAAAACCCATGCGCTATTTAGATAGCTTTTAGAATTTTTTACTACCAAAAAAGCTCTCTAGAGCAGAGCAGAATGGGGGGTGGGAGGGGAGAGGAAGAGAGAGAGAGAGAGAGAGAGAGAGAGAGAGAGAGAGAGAGAGAGAAAGAGGTCTGGAAATCCATCTCAGCCTAACCCTAGGCCACCAGCTTGGACCCATGATTTATGATTTGACTTTGGGTTGATTGTTTTTGCTGATCCCAGACTCCCCTTTTCTCAGAAGCCCTCTCCATGCTAAGGCTGCTCCTTGAGGCCTGATGATCAGCCAGCCAGGTTTCCCTAATCAGTGAGCTCTAGCTCCCTGCCAGTGACCTTGTCTTGAGGATGGCACCTAAGGTTGATCTCTGACTGCCACATATATGCATCTGCACCCCCATAAACATGTGTAAGAACACATGAACACATACGTGTGTGAGTACACTGAAAGATGGTTAAGACGCAGAGTGATCAAACACATTTAGGAGGGCATTATTTCTACATAAGCTTAGACATCGAGGATGCTGCTTCTTTTTCCTACAGAGTTTTGCATGCCTTTCTTACTCAAAACAGTAAAAGTGCCCTACCAAACACTGGTAAAGAGAAATAAAGCTAGGATATCTCTGGTGTATTTTCTATACTGAAGATCACATTTAAATGGATGGTTAATAAATACAATGAGTATAATACAGAGCATACTTTTATAGAACCTTGCTTTGTGATGAGGATCATTCCAAACTTTTTTTTTTCTTTTTCTGTTTTTGAGGTGGGGTGTTCTGGCAAAGGCAAACTTTTCTCTTTATCAAAGTCTGCTTGAAGGAGCAGCATACATTTTTATAACCTCACTGACTGCATTAGGGAACAGAATCTCATGATTCCATTATGAAAAATCCCAAATAATGTGTTCAAGTTGAACCAATTTTACTGGGACAAGGGAAAGTAACTCCAAAGCCTAAATCAGACAGTTTCTGGGGTAAGTTCCGTACAGGATCGACTCGCCTGTATTTAGCCAGCTCTTCTTCTGCTAGTGTCTGCTGATGAAATGTCTGTCTCATCAACTTTGTTTGTTCCAGTTGGCCTTAAACTAGCACTCCATCCTCTGACCTTTCCCATCAAATGATCTTTAACTTCTCCTCCTGCCCATTTCCATAGCTGGTACTCCACCTCCTCCCTGTATCTTACTGTACTTATGTTCAATTATCTCCCAGCCTTGGCTAATCTTCCCTTCATGCTTCCCTCATGTGTTTTTCTTTTTTGTTTGTTAAGGTTTCTTGGTTTTTTTTGTTTTTAAATTTTCACTTCTACTACCATTATCTTAGTATAGACTTCATCATCTCAATCCTAGATTCCTATTGGTTGTTTTTATTTTATTTTATTTTACTTTTTGTAACGTATTTGCTTTGCATTTTCTCCAGATCTTCTGCCTACGCAAACATTTCTGATTAATCCTCCTGTGATGTTACTCTAATCATGAGCTAATGAGGTCTGGAATTTGAGATCCTTGCCCTTATTCAGTCTGTAGTCTCAGGAAAAGAATAGTTATCTTGCTCAAATATTCAGAAAACTAACACTGGTATTTATAATGCAATGAATGAATGAAAACTTTAGAACAAATACTTCTGCATAATATGCTCAAGGAAAACACTGGAAATCACTGGTCAATATCACATGCTAGCTTTAAAATACTAGCATGCAATTACTGATCGAAAGAAGGTTAGAAGACAATCCAAAGGGACCCTTGCTGCAGGCATGATCACGGATTTAAGATAATTTCCTAGATACCCCTTTGGTTTTATCCATTGGACTACCACTTTAATCTTCAAACTTTGCCCATTTATAGACAAAATCACCTGCAGGACAATTTTGCTCCTCTGGTGAAGCTGAAGTGACTTTATCAACAACTTTTACTGAAATGGTTTTCTGGAAAGGAGTTCTGTTGTCTTATTTCAAGTTTTCCAAAAGTCAAGGTTTCTTTCCCTACGCAGACTTTACATAGGGGCTTCTCTGTGTTGCCAGAAAACTTCAGACTAAATTTTTTTTTAATGAATGAAAAAGCCTTAGGGCACAATTGGGCACCCATTTGCTGCTTTAAGAATGGTCTGTTTGTTTTAAATTGGTGCTCCATTGCAAAAGTTCAAGAGGGACCTTAAAAAAATTGTGTTTAAAAGATCCAATTTCCTTGCACCTTTGGTCAAGAGTTCATAGTTACTTCCTCTGTTGGAAAGAACACCAGCTTACCTTAGCAATAGCTGAGAAATTTAAAACCAATGGATTCTCCTTTCGCATCTATAGTTTACCAGTAACTACATTTTCTTCTAAACCTATTTTTGCCTCTGTGGCAAAGAACTTCAATGTTTTACCCACCCATCACTTACAGTCTCAAATGTGAACAATGAAAGCTGAGCTCCAGAGGTCCTTCTGAACCCTCTTCACTCCTGCTGACACTTATTTCAAGTCAAGCTTCTTTGACTTTGAACACTGTGGTCTTGTATGTGTCCTCACAGAATAGATGTTCCCCAATTATAATTTAGCACAAGTACTGGACTGAAATGGTTGGCTATATTTGTTTCTTCTTTGTCAGTTTAGTCTGCCAATTCCTAAGAGAGGCAGAACAATGATTCGCTGACCTGAGAATATCACAATGCTGTAGTAGAGTGCTTAACATATACTAGGAGTAGTTCCATAAATTGATTTGCTAAATTGATTTGGACTGACAAATTGCAATCAGGTCATGTTAATTGCTGGCTAAGGCCAGGCCACCATAAACAGAGGACAGCAGTAAAATGAAGTAATTATCCAGGTCATTGAGGACAAAAAATGTGCTAATTTGGGTAAAATGAGTAAGCAAAATTTTGCCTAACTGGACTAATCCATCATTCAGTGCAATGCATAGCTTTGTGAATGGAAAGGTGACCTCTGTGGGCCATTGCACACTCTCCTGTGCTTTTAATTTGAACAGCCATGCTACATACAACATACATTTCTGACATTCAAAAACTGCATCTAAATCCTTACAAAATGTTTCATAGAAATGCCACTGAATCCACATAGGGTCAGCTGAGGACAGTATGTTGATAAGTTATAGCACTTAAAAGACCACACCCCCTAATGTAGTGACCTAGACTCTTTCTAATACAACAGTCAGTAGCATGAACTATTAAATTCAACTTTTAGACACTGTTTCTCTAAATTAACTCAGAATGATCCTCTAGATGAGAAACAATGTGTCCTTTTCAATCTGTTTACCCTTCGAGATGAAGACAAATCATTACTGAACATTAAAGATTGTCAAAGAACAAAACTATTAATTTTTAATTAAGCCACCAACTATATTATTTTATAGTATATTTTTTAACATAACTTTTGTTCTGGCCAATTTGTATTTGGTCTAATTGAAAAACTCAGTTACTCAGCCATCTAAGATACAGATTTAAAAATTTAATATGTGACTTTTAATCTTTTGCCACTTGGTAAATTAGCAACTGGTGTGTGTGCATGTGCATGTGTGTGTATATATGTAGCTTCAGAAATTGAAAAAAAAGGCTTTGTTTTGTGAGAGAACACAGCATTAGGATTTTTTAATTTACAAGTAACTATTAACCAAGAGTAACAGAGAAATACTACATTGGCTATTTATACTGTATTCAAAATTAATAGTCACACATTCAGAGTTATTTACACTATAAAGGCTTAAAGAAATGACAAATATTCTAAAAAGTCAATAACAGCCAAACAAATTGTATACTGAAAACTCACAGTCAGATAGAATGGGAACTTCATTCTTGGACAGGATAAAGAGAGAGAAAACTTTGAGTCTTGTCTCCATTGGGCACCAACTACATAAGAATGAACAACTTAATCCATCTTCCCTTTACTTTTGCCCAAGGTAGAAGGAATTGTTCCAGCTGCATCTAAAGCCTACAGCTCTTTCAAGAGTAAGACAACATGCATGGGAATGCTTTAGAAACTATGGAGCCTATGGATATAGATACCCTATGAGTATTGATGGTGATGATGATCTCATGATCACCACTGGAAGCAATGCTAACACTCTGTAGCTAGTAAACATGATTGTCACCGTAACAAACTAATTTTTGTTTGAATTTCGCCACCTGTGAGGCTCGGATGTTTGTTTTGACACCAAATGAAAAACTTAGTTTATAATGAAAATGTGAAAGGCCATATATAATACACAGCTGTGCTAGGGAAAGTCTTCAGTTCACATTCCTTAAAATTACTCCTTTCTCTTCAGATTTCCTCTTCACTCTTGAAGGACAAAGTTATTGTCAAACGTCAATCATATTTTATTAAATTGACTGTGAAAAGGTTGAACTGCATAGTTGTTTTAGCCGTAGGCTTCCTTGATTTGGTTGCTGCCAATGCAATTTCAACATTTATTGTTTTTACATCTTTAAAAAATAATAAGACAGAAGAGAAAGGGGGAAATATCAAAGAGACTGATACATAAACTCAAATTGGTGTGTATAAAATGAGGTGGCAACTTTCAGACCTTGAGGCAACGAGATTAAACCTTAGACAAGGTACACAGCTGTTTACAACTTACTACTGGGGTCAGGAGCTAATCCACACATCAGCCATTAAATCCACTGTGCTTTAGATAACAGGAAGCATCTAGAGGATATTTGTTTTCTTTTCAAAGACTAAATTTCATAAGTAAAAATATGACCTTCAGCCAGCTTTCTCACTTGTGGATTGCTGCATACAACCGGAAGCTTCAGTTTTAAGCTACAGACTTACGTTATGCTGCAATAAAGCAAATATTTCTTTTGATTATCATTAGTTCTATTATTTCTTATGAGACTGTTTTCCAAATATATTATAAGTTGGTAAAAACGTAGCGCCATCAATATTCTTGGGTTATGAGAAAATAATAATTCTTTATAAAGGCATTTATAAGGAGCCCTAGCAACATGGCTAACTTCATAAATACACCTCTTAGATGGCAGATACAAGACCTCTAAGATTTTTTTCCAAACAGGTTCAAGAACACTATCCTTGCCCCCAACAATTTTAAATGTTTATATTTATTACATATTTTTCTCTGTGATACTAAGAAATCAATCCATAACTTTTTTGAAAACTAGCCACAATCTTACCCTGCTCTGCTGTGTGTGTGTGTGTGTGTGTGTGTGTGTGTGTAGAAAATACAAAATCAGATCATCTAGATAGTCTATGCCCAACACAAAGCAATATCAAAAGTTTTATGAGTTATTGTATGAGATATTATGCTGTCAAATAAAGAGATATAGTGTCTTATACTCAAAAACAATAAATTAAACTATATTAAGTAGCTTTTTCTTCTCTAAGTCCCTCAGAGTTACAATATATTATTATGATGGATTACCATGTATTCTGACCCCCCAAAATTTTTTAGAAAATTTATTTGACCATGAAAACCCCCCTTTGGGAAACCATAAAAATCTGGAAGTGGTGTAGTCAACAAAAATATACCAAAGGGTGTGTTAAGATTTTTAATACAGGTGTACATTTCTTAAGACCAGGATAGGCCCTGTGACCCACACATTAAGTGATTTCTTCACTATTTAAACATCACAGAATCTCCCAGAACAAATGACACAGCTACAGAATCACAACAGCACAGAATCTTATAGACTGCAGACAGGAATATTGTCCTCTACTGCAGAAGGCTATAGTTGCCCTGCTGTGACTTATGCCACTTACATTATTCTATATGGAATTCCAAAGAGAATTCATTTTCCTGCTGGCTTTACATAAAGAGTACAGGCAGTTTCTTTGAGGAGAGAGAAAAACAGATTTAATCACTCCTATCAAATCCAAGAAATTTTTACCCAAATGACAGGAATCTTAGGAAGTGTTTTAAGCTACCACATCTCAAGTCCAAGAGGAGAGCTGGAAAACCACATTCATGGGATTACAAGAACCACATGATAAACCACCAAATATTAGTATATCCTCATTTCTACGTAGTTTTGAGTCACAGTTTAAATGAAGACACACTATATCATGTAAGACAAGTTTTTAAGGGTCATTACTTGATACCTAATGAATATGTCTGTAGCTACCAGTAACTGATATTTAAAGTGAGTCTTTTACTTGAGTCTCTGGCACTCACTTGCCCAATTTTCAAGATGACTAAGCAATGGCACAGTGCTTGTAACTGGCTGTTTATTAGATGGCTCTTTTGGCTTCTAAAGGAACTCAAATCTGGTACCAACTACAAACAGTTATCCCTAGACTACCAAGGTCAGGGATTTTTATTTTGTTTTGGTTTTTCATTCTTTCGCTTTGGTGGGGCTTTGAGAAGGACCCAGATTTTATCTCTTTCTGGGAAGCTTCCCTTTTTCCAAGCTTTAGTGGAGCCTCCTGCAGACGTACAGTAGCTTCAGAGTGTGTGCAGCGGCTGTGGCAGCTCAACCATGCAATTTTATAGCAGGCAGCAAACAAGGCAGAGAATTCAGGGTTAAAAACTCAAGTGGAGTTCTGTCTTCTGCAGTAATGAAAGCTGACTCAAAGAGTAAATCAAATGGATCTCCTAACAAAATGAAACCAGCTGTCTGGCCTGGGCTGGTCTCTGATTTAGGTTAAGTAATTATTGCTCTAGTGTAGCTCAAGGTTGTTCTGTATTGGTGAAATAAGAGCTCACATGAGAATCATCCAACTTTTTAATTTACTGTAGCATCAGAAATTCCACTGTATAAAGAATTCAAGAAACGTAATCTTCTAAAAACTTTACCTATAAGCGTTTTCAAATACCAATTGATTAAATCTTCCAAGACATAATTGCACAATACATAATTATATTATAGCAAGAACCTCTAGTATTGATGTTGATAGAAATATTTTAGCATTTTACCTTTAAAATACTGTTTTTCAAATTTTTCTGAAATGATATATCCTAATTTCCAAATAACTGTAAAGATAATTTTGATAGAGAGACCTTTTTATGAAGAGCAACCAAAGAATAGCCACCTCTTATGCCCCTAGAGAAGTCTACTCTGGTAGTAGAAATGTTTTTCAATGAAGCCTTGGCATACCAGTGACAGTTAAGAAGAAAAACAATTATTAATAAGGAAGCACAGCGAAAGGATATCCTCATGGAAGAGATTTCTATGATTTGCAATATTCAGAATAAAATAATATCACCCATCCAGAAGAATGGAAAGGTGGCTCAGCACACACAACTATGAGCACATACAATTCTTGCAGCGCCTGAACTCATGCAAGATACCCATATCCAGACACACTCAAATAACGAAAAATAGTAAAAATAGATATTAAAAAATAATTCAAGGGGTAAGAATGTTGTTAAATGGTAGGACACTTGCCTATTATGTGCAAACTGTAGGTCCAGTCTCTAGCAACACACACATACACACATGCTGGCATGCTCACATGCACACACAGTCTCACATACATGCACACTCACACACAGAGACATGCACACACACGCACACATGGACACACACACAAACACACACACTCACACACAGACACAGAAATATGCACACACACAGGCAAGCACATAGACAAACACACACACACACAGACACTCACACAAGCATACACACATACTCACACATTCACACACAGGTGCATTCACATGTGGAACTCCAATAATTATTTGTTTTAAAAAATCTCTCTATATTTTCTGATGTAGCACATTAAAGCCTAGATTTCTTGGACTCTTTGTCTGGCTTTATTTAAGTGAACTTGCAATCACCAAATGAGTGCTTACATGTACATGCATAGGAAAAGGAGATAGCTCAGTGATAGAGCACTTGCCTAGCATGCCCCAACACCAAAGTAAATATTTATAGACAGTAATATTAACCGATTTTCAAACACTGGCAAAATGTTACATTACAGACCATTTCTTCATTACTCATATCTTAGGTGCATTTTCATTCTGTTGTGTACACTTAACTCAGTTCTCAATGAAAGATAGAAAATATAACATCATGCAATTAATATTAATATGTCTGGGAATAGTTACATAGGTAGTTTACATCTAAGGGGGAAGTTTCAGATGTTATTTTTACAATTATTATTGTTGGACACCACACAGTACATATTTACCTTTCCAATGGGACCCAGGTTTGCAGATTTCCTGAGTCTAAATAATATTTCTCACTAGTTCTTGGCAATTAGTCCAACTAACGCTTTCCAGCACATCAGAGTAACAAACAACAGTTACATTCTCATCCATTCAAAATATTATGTATCTTTTTTTGGTATTAATTGTTTTTAAATAAAATAACATATCATGTTTAGGCTTAGTAGTTTGAAAGTGAGCTGTGAAACTACATAGATGTATACAATTTACTTAAAGATTAAGAAGAAACTCTGTAACAATATTTAAAAGGAAGGTTTATTTTTTTTTTCCTTTCCAACAGTTAAGACTAATAACTAAGATCCTTGAAAAGATAGGGTACATGAAACCAGTCTCTGTTCTTAGATGTCTGCAGTCCAAGAAGGAAAGAAAAGAACACTTCTATCAGCACACAGCTAGGACTTTTCTTTAAAAAGACTAAAAGCATGTGCACAGTTCTTACTGAATAAGTCTTCGTGAATTGGTAAATATCATTAATGCAAACATAAGGAAAACTGGGCAGTTTCAAACAGCACCCTTTATTATTGAACTAAATTACGAGGTCAGTCTCTAGTCCCCTTGTGACAGTTTCCACTAGTATGATTAAGGTGGCAGCCATTCCCTGTGTGGCAAGAACAGCTGTCTGTCCTGAAATCCTTTCCCTTGCTCTGAAATGTTTCTTTTGAGATGCTATTTCTCTCTAGCTCAACTTTTGAATCATCGTTTTGTTGCTGTTTATGAATTCCACACTGGGGAGAAATATTTTCTGAATTTTCATTTTTTATATTTTTTCCCATGTAAGTACACTTTCTTTTCTTCTCTGGGCTACTCAACTAAGATTATATAGTCTATTTCTCCAATCTTCTTTCTTCACAGAATCTTGGTATAAATCTAATGATCTAAGAAATCAACATAAATGATTTTTTAAAAATCGTTGTTTGGTTTAGGCAACATTGTCCTGTCCTTATGTTCAGCTTCAGGAAAACAACAACAACAACAAAAAACAAACAAAAAAACAAAACAAAACAAAAAACAAGAAACAAAAAAAACCCAGCCTCTGTGGAGAGGAAGAAAGTTGACACCTGTGGTGACCACCATGAAGAAGACTTCTTGTCATCAATGTACTCACTGGCAAGGGTTCCTATAACCAGTGGCATCACTACTTGATTGTGTAACACTTGGTAGCCTGAAGTGGAGCAAGAGATACAAATTTTCAAAGATTGCAATACTTTAAGCATCTTCACTGTCTTCCTCAGGACCCTAACAAGGAGCCACTCCCCAACAACTCCAAGCTTTGGAAGGAAGCAACCCTTCTTGTATATGGTTATCAAGGCATGGCATAACATCTATACAGAGACAGAAGACAAGATGAAATTGGATAGGTGGCATACACAGACGACCGTGAAGAATGCTTTCACTTGGAGGAGAGGCCCTTGGGCCGGAGGGTGTTCGATGCCCCAGTGTAGGGGAATGCCAGGGAGAAAAGATGGGAGTGAGTGGATAGGTGGGGGAGTGCCCTCAAAGAGGCAGGGGGAGGGGAGATGGGATAGGGGATTTCCTAATGGGAGACCTAGAAAGGGAAAAACATTAGAAATATGAATAAAGTAAATATCCAATTAAAAAAAAAAGAATACTTTCACTTAAAAGCTGAGAGGTGCCTGTTCAAGTCGGCAGTATAGCATGCAACCATTTCAAAGTATATTTTCCTGTTTTTTTGTTTTTCTTCTATTCCTTTTATAAAATGACTCTTTGCACACCTTAAAAGAACCAAGTAACTTCTTGGTTCAAATTATTTTGTTAAGTATTATTTTCATGGCGGATTTTCTGCTTTGGAATATAAACTGGGAACATAATAGAGAATACTAAATTCTAGTTCTAGTAAAGAACCTACAAAGTTCTTCAGACACTTATTACACTGTAGTTTACAGGTTATTCTGTGTCGCCAGCAGTGCCATAGTCTGGGTCTGGAATGTCACCCAAAGTCTGTAATGTTAAAGGCTTGGTCTTCAGCCATGCCAGGGTCAGGAGGTGGTGCAACTTTTGGAAGGTAGAACCTAAGAAGTTGAATTATGAACCACATTCTGTATAACGGACATTATGATGTCTATTTCTGTTTCTATATTTTTGGCTTCCAGGGTCTCACGTCCTTGCTCCGCCACACTCCACTACTTCCAACTATGGTTATGCCTTGTCAGAAGCCAAATGGTCCTAAATCTTGAACCAACATAAAGCTTCCCTCTTCTTACGCTGATTACAACATGTATTTCACCACAACATAAAAAACTAATGCAAGTACTTTAACTTGATATCAGAAAAGATATTTGAGATGTGAAACAATATTTCAACTTTCATAGTGCATGAGTGGTGGCAATCATATAAAAAACTAGGGCTTTCCTACATCAAATTCACCTATGAGTTTAACCTATCAAAATATTTTATAATAAAATATCTTTTCCCACTCACAAATTGTAAGATTCTTGAGTTAGGCAAAAAAAAAGCAACTATATTTTCAATAACACCATTTTATTCAACATATAATACCATACTGAGGCCCTAAAAGACATAGGGATTTACTCAACATCGCTGGGTGAGAATGGCACTTTTTTTTTCTTTTTTTTTCTTTTTTTTTGTGACCAGCAGTGATTTAAAAAAAAAAAAATCACTCTTTATAAGATAACCTACCCCTTATTTTATCTGTAAGAAATAAAGATGTTCCCCTTAAAAAACATTCAGTTCCTAACAATTAAACAGTTAAGACCGTTGCGGTTCCTCAGTGATATCAAACCTGGCCTTTCTACTCTGCATTTCCAGTCCTGTTATTGTGAGATGTCCCACATAGTATTTCCCATGTAGCTATTGGTTTTATATTTGAAGAAATTAAATCACTATGGCAAATATAACATTTAAATTGCAGACACTATTTTTATGTGACAAGATATTCTGAGTTCATGAAAGGAGTGTTTCGGTTGTAACTAAGCCTTTCCGTTGTTTTAGAATATTCTACACAAAGAAAAAAGACAGGGGAAACCAGTATTGAGGACATTAGAGCTGTGATTATGACTTAGCTCTTGCTATAAAATCATAATTGTGACAGATATAAGGGTTTGTTGATTTATTTTGTGAATATTTGATAATTCACATTAAAACAATGTACTTATTTTAAAATATATATGCGTTGTGTTTTTGGAAGACTCAAATAGGTCCCATGGTGCATGCATAGACCATTCTAATCAATATCAAAAAAAAATGAGGGGGGAGGTGAAATGAAACTAAAGACTTTCATTTTTTAAAATTTTATTATTTAAAATCTACAAATCATTTTTAAGTAGCTTAGGTATGCAGTTAATTATCATTAAGTATGTTCACATTGTTGTATGATGCGTCTCTAGAACATTTCCATCTTACAGAACTAAAACTCTACCATGCGGTATCAACTGTCTTATTTGCTCCTCCAGCCCCAGACAACCACCATTCTACCTTTTTTTTTTCAATGAATTTTACTGTGTTACAAACATCATATAAGTAGAATTATACAATATCTTGCTATGACTGGTTTATTTCACTTAGCGCAATATCTTCTAAATTCAACCACTGTGGAGCTTGTGACAAAATCTTTTCATTTAAAAGCATGGAAACATTAAATATATATATCTACTCATCTCCCGAACACTTGAGTTATTTTCACCTAAAAGTCTTCATCTTTGTAGAGTATTTTCTAAGTAAACGAAAGTCTGCAAGGAAAAAGAATGAATGTTCAAGCGTGCGCACAAAGTCTGTCTACAAGCTGTTCAATTTGTCATATGACAAAGTACACACCCAAATGAAAATCGGTCAGTGGGGCTACAGTAAATTTGTTATTTTTGAACTCTCACCTTTCTTACTATTTAATAACTTATGATGGAACGATCAAGAGTATGCTGATGGGTGTAAGAAACCCTAATCCCTTCAGTCCAGAAATACAGACGTACGACTGCTGTTCAAGTGATAAGGAACCCTGGATCGATGAGACCTGGAAGAAGGCTGTCTTTTCAGATTTTAAAAAATTACCTTTAAAATTAATTTTAATACCAAATGTAGAAAAGAAACCTGATGTTGCAGGTATTCCGTGGTTTTTCTTGGTGATAGATTTGATAAACCACTTAATTGCTAAGATACAAAGTGCTTGTATTCTGTTGAATAACTTACAAATATTTCTACAAATGGCATGCTGATATCCTGGAGAGATAATTCAGTATTTATTAAAAGAATGACTCTACCATACAGGGTGATGTCCTTCAGATGACTATAATACATCTGCCTGATTCTACAAAGTGAAATCTGCCTAAAATCATTTGAATTTCTAGGGCACAAAGAAATGCTTGCCATCTTGTATTTTGTATTTTGGAGCTACTTTTGAAGTTTGCATTTCTTTTGCATCTCGTTCACTTTCTCAGTTCCCTCTCCCACTCCAAGGGGCCACAGATCCCCTGGGCTCTTTAAATTTCTGGCTTCCATTATGTGGAGTGATTAATGGTGGCGGGCCTGGTACATGTTGAGGTTAGTGTGTTGAGCATCCCGTATGTCATCGACAAATACACCCGTGTGCATCCACTGGCTCACTTTTCTCCTCCGAAGTTGTAATTTATTCATCCCAGAGTACACTCAACCATCTGCTATCTATTTTGTTTGCTTTAAGCATTATTTCCCTTGATTTGTTAAGCCAGGGCACAGGTGAATAGTGGTAACAAGCAAAGGGAGATGCTGGTTTTGGACACAGGAGGAGGGAGTCAAGCTCCCCATGAGGAAGAACACTCAGCTCCACATAACAGGCCTAACTGTCTTGTTGAAGACTTAACACCCCTACTTAATAAGAGGATTTGGGACAGACCCAATCATAACTAGCTAAGGCTAGACCCCTGGGGTGAGTGCAAAGCTGGGGAATTTTAAGCATTCTTAATAGTAGTCCTGTAATAAACTGATGCTCTGAATCTTTGCAAGAGTCTGTACAAGACTGGGCTATAAATTTTATATTTGGCTAAGTGGCTCATAAAAGAAACACCCACCTGATTTCAGACATGCAGTTTTGGCAGTATGAATGCTAGCTAAATTAGCTATGGTCCTATTTTTAGCTGCTTGCTTTCTCTGCCTAAAATACAGTGATTCTATCTGTACAGCAGTTTAACAACTGCCCTCTACTATTGCTCCATAGAATGCCTTTTGAACTTGGAATTTGCTTCTTTACTGTCCAAAACATTGAAATAAGTGAAATAAGACCTTCTTCTTCTTCTTCTTCTTCTTCTTCTTCTTCTTCTTCTTCTTCT